>CM034001.1:11066396-11364163 GCA_019603395.1 Cyrtorhinus lividipennis
GAGACTAATCCAGTTTTCTCGTTTAGTATTGAGACGAATCCGGAATTCCCCTTACTCGGGTATGCTCTATCTATCATTAGTTTTTAACGCGGTCGTAATAATAATATGTACTGAAAATTTCAGCGGATTTGGCTGAATGTTCAACTAATTATTAATAAATAAATAAATAAATAAATAAACTGTAAACTACGAATTGATTTAGAACGGTTTATTATTTTAGTGAGTGAAATCACGACATAGGTCATCAAAGGTCCCAATCCATTCAGAAAATTTGTCGAGTTTCAGACCCATATTCAAATTGGAGTAAATCTGAACTAAAATGTCTCTAAAAAAAAAAAAGAATAGAAACAAAAAGTTCTTACGTAGATTATAATTTGGCGTGAGTAGAGTGAGTAGTTAGTGAGTGGAGTCATTGTTACTATAACAAATAATCTTTTGTTAAAAAATAAAATTTTGACGGGTCACGTCCCGGACGTTAGAGAATTTGACTGTCTGGCACATTCGTGCATCCGTGCTGAACAATTATGGATTTTGTGAAGCGCATGCGCGCGGCAAGGTTCAGCTCCGACTCATGAGAAAGCTCGCACATTTAACGTCGGAGTTTTTCTATATAGAGCGTGCAGCGTCAAACTTTCTTCCACTGAAAACACTTTCATCTTTGCGAAACTCCGTCAAAATTATCTCCGCCTCTTTTTTTGATGACGCGTCCAGACGAATCGTGCTCGCTGCTAACTTTCTTGTCATTGTCGCGCGTTTGGCGGCTTTTTAAATCCAAAATGCCCCCATTCGCCCCCGGTAGGCGCCCATTTGCCATAAAGATACATCAGCTGCTCCTGGAGGCTGAACGCGCTAAAACTCACAAGTTAATTAGGAATGCCACATTGGCGTTTTACCAACAAAAGTCTGTCGAAATAGTTTGAACGATAAAACCCTCGATCAAATAATTAATTTTATCTTCTGCTCACCACCCTTCAGTTCAAGAGGTATTACCCGTATACAGGTCCTATATAGGTATAGGAAAGTCACTAACTGTGAAAGATATGAAGAATATTATGTCATTACTTGGAGTATGTTATAACACAAAATGACGTCGGATGATTATGTGAAAAGCTTGTTCTATCAGGGGGCAAATTACATATTCGTTGGAATCTAATTGAGTTTTATCCAACCTAATTATTCATTATCTCATATTAAAATTGGCTGTTCGAATTCCGTGAAGGAACATTATAACTACCCATGAGAGTATTGACCCATCAATTGACGTAAGAAGTGATGATGACTGTAGTACATAATTATTATAGAAATGAATGCATGGTGTATCCTATCAATCTGATTTTACACATAAATTTCAATTGCCACGTTTGGCATGTGGAAAAATACTGTAGAGGGGGCAACCGTTTATTGTTAAAATCACTTTTTTAAAACAAACTATCGATTGAAGATTTGAGCCCATATCAGAATGTTATTGTCAATAAAGTGTCATAATTTGAAAAAATACGAGATTTGGGGATATAAGACTCACAAATACATTAATTTGTTTTAGAAAATCATTAGAATTAAGTGCTTATTTCAATTTTTATTATTTTTTTTTAATTTCATGGGAGCAGTCGATGGGGAGCATTATTTTGTCCTGCGTTAACCCATATCAAAACCAAAAGTCAAATTTAAGAAGCTATTTAAAGACATTTTTGATTAAAAAAAAAAGTTTAAAACAAATATCATTATTACACCGTTTAAAAACACTTATGAAAATTAAAGAATTTTATATCAAAATTCTGCTGAGTGTGATATTTTTTCATTTAATTTAAGTACTAATGACCATCAAACTGTAAAGGCATATTGGTGCTATTAATTTCGCGTTTTCTTGAACGCCTCTATTTCGGCTAGGTAGGCGCAATCCGCATTGTCTGACGACATAATTTAATTTATAATACTCGGAATAGAGAAAATTTTAGATGAATGATTGTTGAAAAGAGTTTGTAGGAAAAATCATGTGGTCGCCCTGACTTCATTCTCACGTCAATTATGATACGTGTTTAATCATAACGATTCTCATCACCGTCATTTTTGCGGAATAGATGGAAGTTATAGCAGGTAAGCTGTGTCCTTGTGTCTTCAATGTCTTAAAGAATCATGTTTCAGTGAAATGTCAGTATGTCAGTTGTGCGTCGATTGGGGAATCTTTGAGTTTGGAGATAAATGTGCCGCTCCAGGACAAAACGGAGGAAAAATGCAATTATTTTTTATAGCGGTAGAAGATATTCACCAAGCTTTCGCAAATTCATTTACTCCTGAAGGGGGTGGAAGGGAAAAACTCAGTCGACCCTGGGTGTGGGTCTGGTCGACTAAACTTTCTCCTGGAGTCCTGAAGAGTTCGCGGAAGTTAGGTGGAAAAGGACCCATTCAATGGACCACCGCTTTCTCAATGCCCAAGGAAGAAAACACAAATACAATTTTCCTATTTAGTTCCTTCGGATGAAATTCGTGGTGATCTGTCGGTCTGTTTGTGACAAATGATGATGTCATGAGTGTAGGGAGACCGCCGTCCAAATTCAAGTTCATGACTTTTCCGAGTCACTATTCACGCAAGATCCCGCACTCTCCCGGGAATATCGTGAAACTCAAGATAGTGACTTTTCCGACAACTTACTGACTAAACTGCTTCCAATCGCCCATTAGAATGAAGTAATAATATTTCCTTTTACTCGAAAAAGAGCAAAAAATAAATTTCCCAAGAAAAATTGCTACAAGAAAGTCAAATTTTCTTATTGTTTCAGTCGCTATTAACTAAACAAGTTGTCTTTGAAGACGTCAAAGCTTTTGGACAGTTCAAATCGATCTCAGATCACACGTGTTGGAAAAATGAACATGACGGAAAAATTCAAATTTCGTTCACTCACCTCTAGGTTAGGTTCCTAGTTAATGTTTGTAGGTGTGAGTTTGCTTCTACCTGCGAGGTATAATCCCAGATATTCGCGAGTTATTCGAATGTCACTTGTCAGACGCGGAGGCGATGAAAGCGAGTCGTTGTGTGTCCGTATTTCACTTTTTGAGACGATCAACAACAACAAGAAAATGTTTTTTTGGGAAAAACAATTTTTGTCAATAAAAAGAGAAAAACGGCCCACTTACTGTTGTGTATCTTCAGGACGAAGTAAATATCACAGACACTACTATAATCGGGATACCCTTCACTGACTAAGGTACTACCTCTAGAACCGTTCTGACAGGCTGACAGGGCGTCTTATAGCCTCCTCTCCACTTGGGCCTCCCTCCACGGTTTTGGAGCCCCTGAGGCTCGTTGGGAGGCGGGCGGCTCGACGGGGCAGAGGGGAGCAAATTTTTGATCAATTTAGGGATCCGGGACATAAACGCGAGTCGGTTAGGTGAATTACGAAATGGTGGAAAAATCCATGAATTTTATTCGTTGAAATATATCAGGAGGTCGGAGCGGGTTCTTGGTCACACCTCCGCGGCCCGGACAAGACGCTCGGACAGGAGGATCAATGACCGCCTGGGAATAGATAGTGAACGAATTAGCTGGATTTTGCCGGTTTCAATGAAAGTTCGGCTAAGTCACAACTCTCTTATTGGAGCTTCTGTGTAGTCTAATCTCGGGCCGTGAATGCACCACCTGCCACGACGTTGAAGTCTCGAAGGTGCCTGATGGACTAGTGGATCAGAGGAATTTCAAAATTATATATTTATGAGATGGTTAAATTCGCATGCTTCTCTCCCTTGCTGCACAAATAATGTACGAAATATAATTAAACTGACAGTTTTGGTTGGTAATTCCTTGAATAAGCAACCGTTTTTATGCAAAAAGTCAATATCTCCGATTCTAGACGCCGTCCACCGTCCACACCAATTTCGGAAGTAGAAAATTTTCTAAAAATCTGAAATTTCGAAAATCTGAAACGGGTGCCGGACCCGTTTCAGGCCCCAGTTGGTCCTCACAACTGTTCAGCCCAATTGAACCAAATTTGGGCGGGATAGGGGTTAAAATGTGTCATCAAAAAATTGATTTTTGGCGATTTAGGCGTGTGGGGTATTATTTTCGATTGACGTTTGTACGCTGAATCCAATGAGACGGGTCCCGGAACGATTGGCGCCCGCTGGAAGAAGTTATGGGTCAAAATGGGTACCTCTACCTATTTCAAAGATGGGTATTCGAGATTTCTGGAACCTAGACGTGTGGGGTATCATTTTCCTCTAAATTTAGGACTCTGAATCGATTGGATTGGGTCCGGTACTTGCTACACCCACTGTTTCCCCATGTTTGATATTTTCGGCGGTTTAGGCGTGTGAGGTATCGTTTTCCACTAATTTGTTTACGCTGAATCGATTGGAATGAGTCTCCATGCTACTGCTCCAAGGAATAACCAACCCCTGTGAAAGAATTCGTAGCGTTTTAAAAATGTTCAGTACCACTTGATGCATTCAAAACTAATTCCTAATTCAGCTCGTGACTGAACGTGGAGAACAATGCAGGGTGTCAACACTAATAACCTAATTGGACAAACGTCAAAGGGTAATTTTGCAGTAGCTAGTTAGCCACGAAAAGTGAATATTGGACTTTTTAAATGCCTCTCTATCAAGTTATTCACGATTTGTCGGCCTCGTATCTGCATAACAGTCATCCCTCCCTAAACTGCCTCATAAAATAAAAGTTGAGGTTGCCGTTAGGAAGAGCACTAAGAGCCCTCTCACTTTAATGTGACGTTGGATTTTTTTCCAATCAGCCCCAAACGGTAAGAAATGCTTGAGTCTAAAATTTGAAAATTTGTTCTAAAATCTCGATTTGCCATTATTTTTTGGTTTTTCGACCTACACTGATCGGAAAAACGGTATTTGACTGTACACACAAGGTACCTAATTCGGTAGAGAAAATTAAATTTTGGAGTTAGTAAGAAACGTGAACATTGTAGCATTTATTATCAGAAGCAGTGACTAATACATGTTCTATAATCCCCATAATACTGGTATCATTTCAATGTTTTGAAATTAAATGAGGATATGCGCTGCAAACGAAGGGTAATGGGAAATAAATATCGTAGAGGATAGTGAGGATCATTATATTTCTGTCAGTTTGGAGTTTGCCACCCTTTTTTTACCATTCAGAACTGATTGGAAAAGTATTTTACAAACTAATCACTTTTTTTCAACGGTGTCCTAAATTTTATTTTACGAGGTAAATGAGGTAGGAGGAGGGCATTTTATTGAGATAGGTTCAAAAATTTAAGAATAATATATATCTAAAATTGTAAATAGTTCTCAATGAAGTGCCTTTCGCTAAACACCCCATGTAGATATAATATGTAGCAATATTAAAACCGATTCTTCACCCTCACCAACTCTCGCTGCTCTGTGCTTTTAAGCCGAACGGGGATCAAACTGAATCGATTCTGCGTCAAAAATTGTATAGTTAGGGATACCTCAATTTTTTTCCAAAATACCGTACTTTTGTTTATGATAATCGTACAGTAACCCTCTACATTCGATTTGGCATTGAAAATTTAGTGAAAAATGCTACCCAAATGCTCATGAATCTGAGAAAACCACACGAAATTACCACCCCAAATTACACGTATTCTGCCTCCGTTAGGGCAAACGTGCTTAAAATTACTTTGGAAGAATAAGATAACAAGAATCAAACGGAGTCCGTTTTGTGAAACATCAGATTTCTATAAGATTTTTTTAACCTTAAGGTCTAGCTTTGGCCTTGGATTGCGGCAAACGGTACCAAAAGTTTAGATTTGAAAAACATTCATGAATAAATCAATTGTTTTGGGGAAAAGAAATATAGTTTCAGGTCGATACAAATACACAAGAAAATGTATTATTGTACGATAAGACTCTAAAACAAAATAGGTGCTGCTCTGGTCCGGAAATCGCACAAGTTAGGCCTTGATGACCAGCGGAGCTCAGTTCTCATCCTTCGGTTCTTCTATCGACACAACGAAACCTCGAAGGGCATCAAGATCTTAATGAGCTCAATCAGATGGATGTCAGTGCAACACGCACTCCGAAGTTTCATCCTATTTATGTGAGAACGGAAGCGTTCCGTTTCGTACGTGGTGAATCAGCCATTTTGGCTCGAAACTGTTCGCTATTGAGCACGAGAACACGACAGTCGAACAATGAAACTCTCGAGCCACTTCTCTTGGCCGAGTTGTGTCTTCCGATCTTCGAATTAACTAGAGAGACTTCTTTAGGAAGAAAAACACTGCAAATTATCCCGCAATGTATCATAATTATACGTAAGTAGTTCTTGATTGTGTGGGAAAGAAATTTCAATTAAAAGAAATTTCTCTGAGGTTTTTGGAGAAAATCTATTTAATTTTGGAGTTACTAGTACCCACTCAGAATAAAATTGCTTTGGTCCAACAAGGAATATAAACTAAGAGGAAATAAGAAAAATCTGTTCTTCTTTTTTGGTTGGTTATTTCTTGAACAATCAACCAATGTTTTCATGCAGAAGGTCAGTCTCGCCCATTCGGGCCAACATTTTTTTCTGGGCGTTTCAATGTGTCTAGATATAAAAAAAAAAAATGCTGCAAATTCCTACTCTTGGGTTGGTTATTCCTCGGACCAGGCGCATGGAGACTCATTTCTTCAACATGGGGAAAATGGAAACAGTGGGTGTGGCGGGTCCCGGACCCATTCCAATCGATTGAGGGTCAACAATTTAGTGGAAAATAATACCCAACACGCCTAGGTTACAGAAATCTCGAAATGGGTAGATAGGCACCCATTTTGACCCATAATCTCATCCAGAGGGCACCAATCGTTCCGGGACCCGTCTCATTGGAATCAGCGTCCAAAATTTAGTTGAAAATGACACCCCACACGTTTAGGTAGCAGAAATCACGAAAACACATACTCAAACATGGGGAAAATGAGGTAAACAGTGGGTGTGGCGGGTTTGGGACCCATTCCAATCGATCCAGGGTCCAGAATTTAGTGAATAATGATACCCCACACCCCTAGGTACCAGAAATCTCGAAAACACATATTCAAAAGGGTTAATAGATACCCATTTTGACCCATAACCTCTTCCAATGGGTGTCAATCGTTCTGGGAACGATCACATTGAATTGAGCGTCCTGAATTTAGTGGAAAATGATACCCCACACACCTACATTGCAAAAAATCTCAAAAATCCATTTCTCGAAATTCACATTTTGACCCCGATCGGGTTGAAATGTTTCGAGGACCAACTAAAGCCATGAACGGACCCCTGATCAAAATTTCAGATTTGAATAATTTCTATTACAAAAGTCGGCGTGGACGGCGGACGAACATTTGCTAATTTTGATCTAGACACCTTGAAACGTCCAGAAAAAAATTGTGGGCCGAATCGGAGAGATTGACTTTTTGCATGACATCATGACAGCGGGGTAGGGGTCAAAATGTGTATCTCTTAACCTATTTCGAATGTGGGTTTTCGAGATTTCTGGTACCCAGGCGTAAGGGTATCATTAGCAGCGGTTTTTTTTTTTTTTTTTTTTTGTTTTTTTTTTGTTTTTTTTAATCAATGTTACCTGTATTCGGAGTAATTGTCCAAATACCTCGGTCCCCCAAAATTTTAAAACCCTCTATCCCGTAATGTTAATGTTAGAGAAAGCATTCAGTTCATTTGGATGGTGGAACAGACGGCGGAATGACATCTCGGGTTTGGAATCTACGCTTCGTAAAGCCTGAATATTTGGACCAAATAGAATTTGTTTAGTTGATACGAATACATAGGTATGTGTGTTATTCCAATGAGAATAATATATAAAAATTAATTTCATGAGAATTTCGGTACCTATTCTTACTAAAAGCTTTTCATTGCATAACCATTCGGTCCAAGGTTCCATCTGAACGACGAGAGAGACGAGAGACACCCATCGCTCGATGAACCTCCAGTAGGTACAGTCGAAAACAGTTCAATGATCTCCAACAGCTTGAACGAAGTTTCGTTTTACATAGTATTACACAACAGCATTATAACAGGATGCGGCCGGATTCCACCCTGTAAGAAATGCGCTTTCTTCCACGTCCAAAACAGGACTTAAGGACAAGTGGGGACAGCGGGCAGAACGCTACGCGAAACTTTCGTTTCTTCATTGAAATCTGGAGTTGAAAACTTGAAGATTTCTAAAAAACCTTGTGAATCGGAGTCAGGATTATTCATCGAGCCCTCTCACTTTCGGTGAATCCTTCCCCAAAGGTTGCCTCTAGATCTTGGGGCGCACCTGAATAGAACCATATATAGAAATAATCTGGCAAAAAACTAACACTTAGAGATCTAAGTGTATCACCAGTATCACTTGTTATTTGTTTTCTTTACTTCATTTCTGATGTTTTGAGGAACGTATTACCGTGCCAGAAGGGGGAATAATGCGAATTACCAGCCCTGACTCGGTCGGTAGCCATGTACCTATTCTAGTAGGTACACTATTAGGTACACCACCCATAAAGATACCTCAAGTTGCCATCAAATCCAAATAAAAGCTGTAGATTTTGAAGAATGTAAATGTTGGCAAAAGTTACGTAGAAAGTACACATGAAACAATATTCAAATTAGATTGACTTGATTCCACAAGTTATCAAGTCTTACATAATATTCTGGGGCAATTCAAAATAGATCTAAGCAATAAAATCAACCCCTTCATTCATTGAATAGAGGAAAGTGAATATGGAATTGGAGAATCTTCCTTGCTTTATTAAGAATATTGCAAAAAAGAATACACCCACCGCAAAAAAAGGTACATTTTGAATATGTTTTCGAGATTTCTGGTACCTAGGCATGTGGGGTATGATTCTCCACTAACTTTTGGATGCTGAATCCAATGAGACAAGTCCCGGAACGATTGGAGTCCACCGTCAGAGGTTTTTGGCCAAAATGGGTGCCATCACCCATTTGAAGGGTACAGGGGAAGAAGGCGCATTGTCAGTCAGAGGAAAATTTTGGGAAATCAGCTTTTTCTTTCAAAGTTGTTGATAAAATACAATTATCAGTGTTATTTTATCCTCAATTTTGTACACAATTAATCTTAAGCTATCTGGCTATTTATGCAATGAGCTTGTAATATGTGCTTACCCCAAAATTCTAGAAAAGGCCTCTTTTCTTTGAGGATATAAGGTGCATGTCAATGATCAAAATGTTTCACTTGTTCAAGTAAACATTTTTATTTGGAACTTAATATTGCAATAAAATCCGTAATACTAAACTTATTCGTCCATTACAAAAATCGACTCCTCAGGTATGTGGCAGAGCCTCAAAATATAATTTTGCTTCTGTAGAACAAAATGCGGCAAGGCTGTTAACGTCGTCTGTTATTCATTATTGAGCACAATAAACATCAGTTAACAAAAAATATGACTCACACCGGCACGATCCGATAACACAGTGACAGAATGATGATAAAGAAAGGTAATAATTGTGGACATGGAACGTTGACAACGCACCTTCTTCACCTGAACCGCGCTGACATAGCGCCTTCTTCCCCTGTACCCTTCATTTCGAATGTGTGTTTTAGAGATTTCTTGTGCGTGTGGGGTATCATTTTCCACTAAATTTTGGACCCTGAATCGATTGGAATGGGTCTGGGACCCGCCACACCCCATGTTTCCTCTATTTTTATGTTCTAGACACCTTGGAATGTCCACAAAATAAATTTGGGCCGAATTGGAGGAAAACGCTCAAGTGTAATTCCAGTGAGCTGACCAATGATTATCATACAGACTACTCCCCCTCTGAGAGGCTATAAAACGCTTCAAAAGACCACTTGTCATGCCTTCAATACGTATACCAGATGGTTCTCGGGCACGTGACAATGAAAATGAAGCCGATGTGTTTGCCAACTGGCTAGCATATTTATTCGCGCCTAACGCTGCTACACATAATGGCTATGAGGAACCACTAAGAGAAACCCCAGAAGATCGCCCCCTCTGTCATGCACTTTTCAGGTCAAGATGCGAGAAGTTGTTCTAACAATAAAAAATGTTATCAACCCGAAGAAGGTGCCAAGACTTATCACTGAGCAGTTACTTAACATCTACCTCGAAAAACAATTGTTAAATTAACTCAGATCATCTTGCGTCGGTATCATCTGCATCTGTGGAAGTTCGCTGAGGTAATTATGATTCCGCAAGCCGGTAAGCCATCAGATCAAGTAACATCCTGGCCTATCTCATTATTGCCTGTCACGTCCAAGCTAATTGAAAAACTCATCAACCGACGGTTGTCAGCGACCAATGCTGATACCAAAGCATTCATTTGGAAATTTGGCCTCCACCTACAGCACTCCATTAAAATCAGATCGATATTATATGTCGAAAGCGAACAAGTCCATCTCCAGAATCAGTCGTAGAACATCATGATGAAGATGCTATGTCGGTTCATGTCGTAAGGTAGAATACATCCCTCCACGAAATAGCCGTTCCCAACGCGAACTGAACCAAATTTCCAGGCATGACGCGAGATTCCAAGCTTAGCTGGAAAAAAATGTCTAAAACGCTGCAAATTCGTTCAAAGGGGTTAGTTATTCCTCGGACCAGCATAGTGTGACAAGTAGCAGGGCAAAAATTCACCTCTCACCAGGCCTGCATAGGCCAGCCTGGGGCACTCTAACGTCCTGCTACTATCCTGAACTAGGTTTTATTATCCTAATCTTGCTCGTCTAGCACACTTTGAATAACAAATGAAAAACAAACAAGCGATGTAGCGTCCAAAATTTAGCCGAAAATGATAACCCACACGCCGAGGTATCAGAAATGTCTCGAAAACAGACATTCAATGGGTAGATAAATACCCATTTTGGCAAAAACCTCTGACGGTGGGCTCCAATCGTTCCGGGACCCGTCTCATTGGATTCAGCGTCCAACATTCAGTGGAAAATGACACCCCGCACGCCTAGATCGCCTAAAATCTTGAATATGCATTTTTCAAAATATTCATTTTGACCCCTACTACTTGTTCCGATTGGGCTGGAAAGTTTCAAGGACCAACTAGAGCCGGAAACGGCCTTGACCAAAATTTCATATTTTCAGAAAATTGTCTATTACCGGAGTGGACGGCGTATAGCAGGTGGACGTTTGCGAATTTTGATCTAGACACCTGCCCAGAGAAAATTATTGGGGCAAGAATTTTTTTCAACTAAATTTTTGTCGCTGATTCGATTGGAATGGGTCTAATACCCGCCACACCTACTGTTTCCCCCATTTTCGACATTTTCGCTGAATCCAATAAATTGGGTTCTGAAACCATTGGCGCCTTCTGGATGAGGTTATGGGTCAAAATGGGTGCTGATCTACCCATTTCGAATATGTGTTTTCGAAATTTCTTGTTCCTAGGCGTGTGGGTTATCATTTTCCACTAAATTTTGGACGCTGAATCGATTGGGATGGGTCCGGGATCACCCCCCCTCACTGTTTCCCCCATTTTCCACATGTTGAAGAAATGAGTTTCCATGCGCCTAGTCCGAGGAATCAACCTGTGTGAAAGAATTTGCAGCGTTTTTGATCTAGACACCATAACCTTTCCGGTGGGCTCCAATTGTTCTGGGACCAAGAATACACAAGACAAGAATAGGTTGGAGGATGGTTGTAGAACCTATGACAGTCTAATTAGTTTATTTGATCAGATCATGTCATTCAACTAAGGGACAATGGACCCACTCAAGGGTAAGGTACTATATGAAGGGTATTTTGCTATAGACCCTCCACTATATGTACCATACTATACAATGTTGGATAGCCGCTTGACTGGGGCCCAGCTAGGGCACAGCGCGAAGTTCTCCATATTTTCCCTTATTTGTCCCACAAAACCAGCAAACGCTCACAAAGTCCCCCTATACCCCAATAAAGCTCCAGGACTTTCGAACAAAATTCAAAAAACCATTCAAACAAAACTTTTTATTTGGAAGCGACATATTTCTGTTGTGTTGGAATCTTCATTTTCCAAGCGTTTCACCAACTCAAAATCCCAAGGCACAGCGCTTATCTGTAAAGACGCCATTATTCACATTTATACAAAATAGAAAACTTGTTCTCCGCATTTGGATAGATTATTATAAAATATTGGTTAATTTTTGTTCCTACGGAATATTTTAATTTTTGTACTCCATAACCAAATGTGACGTACAATATTCGCTATGTTTATTGTATCAAAGGTACTCGTAGTTGAGTATTTCCCCTTCTCTTATAGTTGTTATAATTAAACTTTATTCCCTACTCGTTAATACAATTTACAGCCCCTTTATTGATAATGACTAGCTCAACTCTATAATAACTGCAAAATAGCTAGATACTTTGATCATATCTCTAATTTGATTATCATTTTTTTGGGTTCTCATTAAAAATATTCATACTCAAATTTTGTACTTGATTTTTTACAGAACGGCGCTTTTCTCGCATAATTTAAAACATGAGCTGATTCGTAATTGTTTTTAATCAATACGAAATGTTCTGGACTTATCTGGTAAACAAAAAAGGAAGTTCAACCTTAAAAATTCACAAATGGAAGAACTAGTGTAAAATGGGAAGGACTGAAATCTAGTTAAAATAAACAATTTTCTCTTGATGTTCCAATTTTTTCTTAATTGACTCAAAAATTGATCATTGACTACCTACGGTGAATTTACTCTTCGGATTTACAAAGTAATAAAACCTAATGTTTAAATAAATATCGCGGTACTTGATACATCTTCAATAATTTTTTGATTTTTCCAAATTAAACGACAGGAACATTCGTTCAATGTTCTGGAAGTCCTCGACTATCAAATTGTGTCTATTTTGAGATATTCATACTTTGAACTCATTTTGGACCAAAATTGTTCGAAAGGTTGGTCTATTTTTGCGATTAACCAAGCGATGATAGTTTACATTTCTAACCTAAAGCATACTTTCCGAAATTTATTTTTCGATAATTGGTTATTCATTTTGCCTAATATAGTCTTAGAAAATCGTCTCGCTAAATAATATAGAAAATATAAAATTGACAAAATGAGATATTAATAAAGTGGACCCGTAAAGGGTCGTTTGTAACTGACACGTGAGGTCCCTAAATTCTGCATTATACCGATTTTTCGAAGGGACATTTGTGGACGTTTAAGCCATTCCTCAACGAGCTCAGTTTAAGCCTTCTAGTGTACAGACAGTCTTCTACAGAACATTGGTTAAGCAACAATTTAAAATGTTCAAAATATATGAAAAAAATATCCGTATGTAATGTTTAAAATTGTAAAAATATGTAATATTTATAAAATGTATCCAGCAGAACTATGTACGGATTTGAGTTTATTGAAGTGGTTTATTGTGCATCTGAACGAGTAATTTATCATTCAATAACTACTATTGCATCGACAGGACGTGTCGATTTGTCGCGTAACATCACAAAAAATTCAACAAAAATTTGTCAACAAGACACTTGGTAATGATACTTTGCAAATATTCGATCCCGCCGTCTTTTTTTTTTTTCTCTCGGTTGAATCGTTCCATTTTACTCGTGAAGATCATAGCTTTTGGCCCTAAATTTCATCACACTTATCGATTCGTTTCTGCGCTACAAAACGAATACGATCTAATTGAAGGAACGGCATGCATTTTAATTATAAAACGGTTCCTTCAACCTCTACAATATCTTATCAGGAAGATAACGCGGGTAAAGCAGTTCCTTTAATATTCTTCTATATTTGTTTTCTCTATGACAAAATTCAACGTATTCTTTTGAACTTGTAATAAACTGAATTTTCACTTGTGAGTGCTTTTCGTTATTGGTGAATAACCGTTTCTGCTATATCCGTGGTAAAATAGTCAAATCAAATTAAGAAATGAACAAACTGATGGCGATTATAACAAATACTTGATAGAAGAACAAAGAATAAAAAGAAATCTTTTTTTAACACAAATCATAATGATGTGCTCAATGAAAGAACATCATAATTGGTGAAAAATATTTTAAAACAAGAAAAACAAAGAAGAAGGCATTTTGCAAGAATTTTAGAGAAACAAAATTGAACGATGGGGTGTATCCGTTCAAGGTTAGTAGATTTTCAACAGGTCAGAACATGATTGCCCTCAATAGAAATTGTTAGATGAATTTGAATGGATTTGGCGTTTGAACACACAGTAGGGCTTTGTCGAAGTTGGTTAACCTGATCTTTCTCGCCAGAAAACCTAACTAACAAACTAACAAACATGGTGATGGAGTGCCACGGATGGAGCCCTGACTCGGTCGGTAGCCATGTACCTATTCTAGTAGGTACACTATTAGGTACACCACCCATAAAGATACCTCAAGTTGCCATCAAATCCAAATAAAAGCTGTAGATTTTGAAGAATGTAAATGTTGGCAAAAGTTACGTAGAAAGTACACATGAAACAATATTCAAATTAGATTGACTTGATTCCACAAGTTATCAAGTCTTACATAATATTCTGGGGCAATTCAAAATAGATCTAAGCAATAAAATCAACCCCTTCATTCATTGAATAGAGGAAAGTGAATATGGAATTGGAGAATCTTCCTTGCTTTATTAAGAATATTGCAAAAAAGAATACACCCACCGCAAAAAAAGGTACATTTTGAATATGTTTTCGAGATTTCTGGTACCTAGGCATGTGGGGTATGATTCTCCACTAACTTTTGGATGCTGAATCCAATGAGACAAGTCCCGGAACGATTGGAGTCCACCGTCAGAGGTTTTTGGCCAAAATGGGTGCCATCACCCATTTGAAGGGTACAGGGGAAGAAGGCGCATTGTCAGTCAGAGGAAAATTTTGGGAAATCAGCTTTTTCTTTCAAAGTTGTTGATAAAATACAATTATCAGTGTTATTTTATCCTCAATTTTGTACACAATTAATCTTAAGCTATCTGGCTATTTATGCAATGAGCTTGTAATATGTGCTTACCCCAAAATTCTAGAAAAGGCCTCTTTTCTTTGAGGATATAAGGTGCATGTCAATGATCAAAATGTTTCACTTGTTCAAGTAAACATTTTTATTTGGAACTTAATATTGCAATAAAATCCGTAATACTAAACTTATTCGTCCATTACAAAAATCGACTCCTCAGGTATGTGGCAGAGCCTCAAAATATAATTTTGCTTCTGTAGAACAAAATGCGGCAAGGCTGTTAACGTCGTCTGTTATTCATTATTGAGCACAATAAACATCAGTTAACAAAAAATATGACTCACACCGGCACGATCCGATAACACAGTGACAGAATGATGATAAAGAAAGGTAATAATTGTGGACATGGAACGTTGACAACGCACCTTCTTCACCTGAACCGCGCTGACATAGCGCCTTCTTCCCCTGTACCCTTCATTTCGAATGTGTGTTTTAGAGATTTCTTGTGCGTGTGGGGTATCATTTTCCACTAAATTTTGGACCCTGAATCGATTGGAATGGGTCTGGGACCCGCCACACCCCATGTTTCCTCTATTTTTATGTTCTAGACACCTTGGAATGTCCACAAAATAAATTTGGGCCGAATTGGAGGAAAACGCTCAAGTGTAATTCCAGTGAGCTGACCAATGATTATCATACAGACTACTCCCCCTCTGAGAGGCTATAAAACGCTTCAAAAGACCACTTGTCATGCCTTCAATACGTATACCAGATGGTTCTCGGGCACGTGACAATGAAAATGAAGCCGATGTGTTTGCCAACTGGCTAGCATATTTATTCGCGCCTAACGCTGCTACACATAATGGCTATGAGGAACCACTAAGAGAAACCCCAGAAGATCGCCCCCTCTGTCATGCACTTTTCAGGTCAAGATGCGAGAAGTTGTTCTAACAATAAAAAATGTTATCAACCCGAAGAAGGTGCCAAGACTTATCACTGAGCAGTTACTTAACATCTACCTCGAAAAACAATTGTTAAATTAACTCAGATCATCTTGCGTCGGTATCATCTGCATCTGTGGAAGTTCGCTGAGGTAATTATGATTCCGCAAGCCGGTAAGCCATCAGATCAAGTAACATCCTGGCCTATCTCATTATTGCCTGTCACGTCCAAGCTAATTGAAAAACTCATCAACCGACGGTTGTCAGCGACCAATGCTGATACCAAAGCATTCATTTGGAAATTTGGCCTCCACCTACAGCACTCCATTAAAATCAGATCGATATTATATGTCGAAAGCGAACAAGTCCATCTCCAGAATCAGTCGTAGAACATCATGATGAAGATGCTATGTCGGTTCATGTCGTAAGGTAGAATACATCCCTCCACGAAATAGCCGTTCCCAACGCGAACTGAACCAAATTTCCAGGCATGACGCGAGATTCCAAGCTTAGCTGGAAAAAAATGTCTAAAACGCTGCAAATTCGTTCAAAGGGGTTAGTTATTCCTCGGACCAGCATAGTGTGACAAGTAGCAGGGCAAAAATTCACCTCTCACCAGGCCTGCATAGGCCAGCCTGGGGCACTCTAACGTCCTGCTACTATCCTGAACTAGGTTTTATTATCCTAATCTTGCTCGTCTAGCACACTTTGAATAACAAATGAAAAACAAACAA
Organism: Cyrtorhinus lividipennis; assembly: GCA_019603395.1. Lineage (NCBI taxonomy): Eukaryota > Metazoa > Arthropoda > Insecta > Hemiptera > Miridae > Cyrtorhinus > Cyrtorhinus lividipennis. The sequence continues at coordinate 11,082,917 of CM034001.1, forward strand.
GCGATGTAGCGTCCAAAATTTAGCCGAAAATGATAACCCACACGCCGAGGTATCAGAAATGTCTCGAAAACAGACATTCAATGGGTAGATAAATACCCATTTTGGCAAAAACCTCTGACGGTGGGCTCCAATCGTTCCGGGACCCGTCTCATTGGATTCAGCGTCCAACATTCAGTGGAAAATGACACCCCGCACGCCTAGATCGCCTAAAATCTTGAATATGCATTTTTCAAAATATTCATTTTGACCCCTACTACTTGTTCCGATTGGGCTGGAAAGTTTCAAGGACCAACTAGAGCCGGAAACGGCCTTGACCAAAATTTCATATTTTCAGAAAATTGTCTATTACCGGAGTGGACGGCGTATAGCAGGTGGACGTTTGCGAATTTTGATCTAGACACCTGCCCAGAGAAAATTATTGGGGCAAGAATTTTTTTCAACTAAATTTTTGTCGCTGATTCGATTGGAATGGGTCTAATACCCGCCACACCTACTGTTTCCCCCATTTTCGACATTTTCGCTGAATCCAATAAATTGGGTTCTGAAACCATTGGCGCCTTCTGGATGAGGTTATGGGTCAAAATGGGTGCTGATCTACCCATTTCGAATATGTGTTTTCGAAATTTCTTGTTCCTAGGCGTGTGGGTTATCATTTTCCACTAAATTTTGGACGCTGAATCGATTGGGATGGGTCCGGGATCACCCCCCCTCACTGTTTCCCCCATTTTCCACATGTTGAAGAAATGAGTTTCCATGCGCCTAGTCCGAGGAATCAACCTGTGTGAAAGAATTTGCAGCGTTTTTGATCTAGACACCATAACCTTTCCGGTGGGCTCCAATTGTTCTGGGACCAAGAATACACAAGACAAGAATAGGTTGGAGGATGGTTGTAGAACCTATGACAGTCTAATTAGTTTATTTGATCAGATCATGTCATTCAACTAAGGGACAATGGACCCACTCAAGGGTAAGGTACTATATGAAGGGTATTTTGCTATAGACCCTCCACTATATGTACCATACTATACAATGTTGGATAGCCGCTTGACTGGGGCCCAGCTAGGGCACAGCGCGAAGTTCTCCATATTTTCCCTTATTTGTCCCACAAAACCAGCAAACGCTCACAAAGTCCCCCTATACCCCAATAAAGCTCCAGGACTTTCGAACAAAATTCAAAAAACCATTCAAACAAAACTTTTTATTTGGAAGCGACATATTTCTGTTGTGTTGGAATCTTCATTTTCCAAGCGTTTCACCAACTCAAAATCCCAAGGCACAGCGCTTATCTGTAAAGACGCCATTATTCACATTTATACAAAATAGAAAACTTGTTCTCCGCATTTGGATAGATTATTATAAAATATTGGTTAATTTTTGTTCCTACGGAATATTTTAATTTTTGTACTCCATAACCAAATGTGACGTACAATATTCGCTATGTTTATTGTATCAAAGGTACTCGTAGTTGAGTATTTCCCCTTCTCTTATAGTTGTTATAATTAAACTTTATTCCCTACTCGTTAATACAATTTACAGCCCCTTTATTGATAATGACTAGCTCAACTCTATAATAACTGCAAAATAGCTAGATACTTTGATCATATCTCTAATTTGATTATCATTTTTTTGGGTTCTCATTAAAAATATTCATACTCAAATTTTGTACTTGATTTTTTACAGAACGGCGCTTTTCTCGCATAATTTAAAACATGAGCTGATTCGTAATTGTTTTTAATCAATACGAAATGTTCTGGACTTATCTGGTAAACAAAAAAGGAAGTTCAACCTTAAAAATTCACAAATGGAAGAACTAGTGTAAAATGGGAAGGACTGAAATCTAGTTAAAATAAACAATTTTCTCTTGATGTTCCAATTTTTTCTTAATTGACTCAAAAATTGATCATTGACTACCTACGGTGAATTTACTCTTCGGATTTACAAAGTAATAAAACCTAATGTTTAAATAAATATCGCGGTACTTGATACATCTTCAATAATTTTTTGATTTTTCCAAATTAAACGACAGGAACATTCGTTCAATGTTCTGGAAGTCCTCGACTATCAAATTGTGTCTATTTTGAGATATTCATACTTTGAACTCATTTTGGACCAAAATTGTTCGAAAGGTTGGTCTATTTTTGCGATTAACCAAGCGATGATAGTTTACATTTCTAACCTAAAGCATACTTTCCGAAATTTATTTTTCGATAATTGGTTATTCATTTTGCCTAATATAGTCTTAGAAAATCGTCTCGCTAAATAATATAGAAAATATAAAATTGACAAAATGAGATATTAATAAAGTGGACCCGTAAAGGGTCGTTTGTAACTGACACGTGAGGTCCCTAAATTCTGCATTATACCGATTTTTCGAAGGGACATTTGTGGACGTTTAAGCCATTCCTCAACGAGCTCAGTTTAAGCCTTCTAGTGTACAGACAGTCTTCTACAGAACATTGGTTAAGCAACAATTTAAAATGTTCAAAATATATGAAAAAAATATCCGTATGTAATGTTTAAAATTGTAAAAATATGTAATATTTATAAAATGTATCCAGCAGAACTATGTACGGATTTGAGTTTATTGAAGTGGTTTATTGTGCATCTGAACGAGTAATTTATCATTCAATAACTACTATTGCATCGACAGGACGTGTCGATTTGTCGCGTAACATCACAAAAAATTCAACAAAAATTTGTCAACAAGACACTTGGTAATGATACTTTGCAAATATTCGATCCCGCCGTCTTTTTTTTTTTTTCTCTCGGTTGAATCGTTCCATTTTACTCGTGAAGATCATAGCTTTTGGCCCTAAATTTCATCACACTTATCGATTCGTTTCTGCGCTACAAAACGAATACGATCTAATTGAAGGAACGGCATGCATTTTAATTATAAAACGGTTCCTTCAACCTCTACAATATCTTATCAGGAAGATAACGCGGGTAAAGCAGTTCCTTTAATATTCTTCTATATTTGTTTTCTCTATGACAAAATTCAACGTATTCTTTTGAACTTGTAATAAACTGAATTTTCACTTGTGAGTGCTTTTCGTTATTGGTGAATAACCGTTTCTGCTATATCCGTGGTAAAATAGTCAAATCAAATTAAGAAATGAACAAACTGATGGCGATTATAACAAATACTTGATAGAAGAACAAAGAATAAAAAGAAATCTTTTTTTAACACAAATCATAATGATGTGCTCAATGAAAGAACATCATAATTGGTGAAAAATATTTTAAAACAAGAAAAACAAAGAAGAAGGCATTTTGCAAGAATTTTAGAGAAACAAAATTGAACGATGGGGTGTATCCGTTCAAGGTTAGTAGATTTTCAACAGGTCAGAACATGATTGCCCTCAATAGAAATTGTTAGATGAATTTGAATGGATTTGGCGTTTGAACACACAGTAGGGCTTTGTCGAAGTTGGTTAACCTGATCTTTCTCGCCAGAAAACCTAACTAACAAACTAACAAACATGGTGATGGAGTGCCACGGAGCTCACCGAACTTCCACAAACTTTTACGGCTGTAGTCAGTTGGAACATAACAGCCAGTAAGTACAAAATCTTCTAGTAAACCTGGGCCCATTTCAAGGGTTTTTTTTTTTTTTTTTTTTTTTTTTTTTCAAGCTTTCAAACTGTTAAAGAGAGAAGCTTTTTGCTCCATTCTGCTTTTGATGTGAAACTGTTCGGTCTGTTTCTAAGACTAGAACTTTTTTTGAAATGAGTAGAGCTCAGAATTGAGACTTGACAAGAGCGGCACGAGAAAGTTTCAGGGATAGCAGACAAATGCGTTTACACTGTGAGTCCTACTTTAGCGAATGTGAGATAAGATGTATTCAAATTTGGAGAGATATATTTATTTTTTGTCACTAGGTATGCAGTTGGTTCATTATTGCAGAGTAATCGCAGCCCGATCCTAATGTGAATAAACCATAATAGAGAAATAGGCAGGGTGATGACAAAAAATTTGATGGGAAATGCCAGAAAATGCTCCAAAGCCCTCCAAAACACCGTTGATTAGAGAGCGAATTTAAATGATTTTTTTGAATGAGTTTGATTTAAATGGTACAAAAGCATACAAGGCTCTATTTGCCCCAAAATGATTGGTTGCCTCATTTTTTGGTGTGCTGACATCCTCTATTCCGTTGACCTGCTGACTCCTCTTTTTGTATATCTTTGTGAGGATTTATAATTTGACGAACATCCATTTAGTGAGATTGAGCAATATGAATTCATAGCAACAGTGAATACAAGCTTTAAATCCCCCGTTTTACGAAGAATTTAAAAGTTCTTGTTGAAAGAAACGAATACGAGATGATTGTTTTAGATCTATTTTTATCCATACGAGATAATTTCTTGGTGAACCTATAAAAAGGCAAGTGATATCTAACCTTCCGGCAAAGGAGCAATTAAAAAAATAAATAAATATAAATAAAAATTCAAAAACAATAACTATCAAAAGAGGTTGTAAATGACGTCATCGACATAACCCACAGAGGAGCGGTAGCATTCCACACATAAAAAATGTATTCCTTAAAAATATCTTTCGAGCTTGAGTTAAATTTAGGTACTCGTTTGCTGTTGGTTATTTCCATAGTTTTAAGCATCGCAAGGCGATAAGTTACAAATAATGGGAGTATTCCCCATGATTACAACGTGCAAAATAATGCAGTTCCTTCGGAATGTACAATATTGTCATTTATACAATATTTACAAGGTATTTTGAGATTTTCAAATGTCTCGAGTGGTATCAAAACCGTCTTTCTTTTCAATAACTCCCAGCTACGTACTGTTAGAAAAAAAGTATCTTAGGAGTAACAACGATCACCCCCTCTTCATAATGAAAAAAAAAAAAAAAAGGGATATTATGGCAGTAAATGAAAGTGGTTATAAATTATCATGTGGAGAGGCATTCATCTCTCAAGTTAGATAAATAGGTAGAGGGTACGATTGACGTAGCTAATGAGATCGCCATAATATTGTGCTCTTGTGTCTTCTCTGCAGACAAACTTTTTTGCACGAATGACAATACCGATAAATAGATATTTACAATGATTGTTTGACCTTTCTGTAACCAATCTTTTCTGTAACTTCTACATTGCGCTGCCACTATAATAAATATTGCATAGCCTAGTAGTACACTATGCTATTAAGGTAGAGTCAACCTTTCTAAACTATGCTAGTTAGGTACAGCTGGCACATAACCCAATGAGAATGAGGGCAGAGACTTTGAACTGTTTTGTTTGGTCGTTGTAATTCTGACGAGTGTTTGTCAATAACATGAGCATATTGGACTATGCTGGATTGCGGCCATGACCAAAGGTGATGCAATCGTTGATAGCTCAGGCATTCATGTGCAGGTGTACTGATAACATGCAGGATTGCTATGAACCTAGCATAAAATCAGATGTCCCCAGGTAGCACATTCACATATTGTGCTTTCAAGGTGATTTTGAATGAATACTGTACAACAGCATCTCTACAGAAGAGGGTCCTTCACTGAACTTGCTTGCATTTGAATTTCATTGCCTGAGCCAATGTACAAAGGAAATGTTTTTAAATACGTGGTAGCTCCTTGGAATCTCTTCGTTTCTCCTAATTGGGTTGTGTGCCAAACACTGTAGAACCTCACTGTTTCCCTGCCACTTAGAAACAGTCTCTAGCCGCTGACACAAACGCCATCAAATCTGGCGCAAAAGGGTTACCGCCATGTTGATGAGGGGTGGCGCTGCCCCCGGCCGACCCTCAGGACATTGGGTCGCGGTCTGACGTGTGATTGTTGCTACTTTGGGTCGTCGGTACATTTTGGCTAATTTCCGCTTTCACTCGACGCGCTATGTGACTTCTCGTATGCTTTCTCAAGTGATCCTTTCGATAGAAACCTTTGCCGCATTCTGTGCAGACGTGGCGCTTCTCTCCTGAGTGGATGACGAAATGAAGGGTGAGTTGTTCTTTGCGTTTGAAAGCTTTCATGCAGACTGTACAAACAAATGGGCGTTCAGGATTGTGGCTCTGCTTGTGCCGCGTAAGATGATCTTTGCGTTTCAACCCAGCACCGCAGATGTCACAGAAAAATCTGAAAACGAGCAACATTTAAATCAATTATGTGTTGAAGTTCTGTTCCCGGAGATTAAGAGGAAAACAACTATTCACCTTCGCTCCATTGTGTGACCAAGTAAATGCTGCTCCAGCAACCCTTTGTCTGGGTAAGCCATGTGGCACTCTGGACAGCAGTACAATGTTGAGCCATCCAAAGCTGTCGTCAACCGGATCTCCCCTGGTTTAGGCCTTGGCTTCTTCTCTTTGGGAGGCTTCTTCTTTTTCTTTTTCTTCAAATCTGGTTGTGGTGGTGGAGGCGGCGGCGGTTGATGTTCCGGTTCCTGATCTTTCTTGATGGTTTCCGCGGAGTACTGCACACAACAGTCAATTAGCAGCTACTAGAAGCGTTCATACAGAAGTGGCAACTAATTTTGCAAAATTACCTTCAAGAAATGATGCAGCGATATCGGGAGTGTCGAGGCAGGAAGGTGTGACAAGTAGTCAGCCACTGTTGAACCTGGTGTTGCTATGCTCTGCCATGATGGCGGCATTCCTGGAGCAGAACTACCTGACGTTGGCGGGTATCCTCCATTTCCTAAAACAACATTTCAACCATGACTTATCACCCTGCAACAAAAATTAACTGAGTCTTCCTATCAAACTCACCGTTTTCTTGTTTTTCCTCCCTCTTGACCAAATTGCAGATATCCTCAGTTTGCATGTTGGCCTCGTCGTACCGCTTCTCATTCTGATAGCCCAAAAGTGGGCTGAAATGGTCGTTTTGATATTTATGGTTCGGCGACGACGTCGGTATCATGTTTTCGGTTATCTGAGTACTGCTGTCCCTCTGATATTTAACGGGTGCTACTTGCTGACCAAAATGATTCCCATAGCGGTTCGCCGAACTAATTTCGATAAACACAAACAAAATATATTATTTCGGTCAGTATAATTTATTTATATATTTTCGATATCATTTTAAGATTAATATTTTAATAATTACAAATTCATTAATTTACATTTGTTTCTCACCTGACCATAGGTTCTTCTCCTATTGGAGTCGTTTGAGTGGCAACTCCGGTCGTCGTCGTTCCTTCGTGAGAAAATTTTGCGGCAAACTGGTGGATTGTGGGAATCGCCGTAGCGAAATGATTCCCAAAAGGTGAAAAATTCATTTTGTTTTTTGTTTGCCCTCCTTATTCCTGCAAAAAATGCAAAATCCGTAATGTTGGTCTTCTCATCTCGCTTGCAACTGATCATTAGCAATTTGTTCACGTTGATTTGAGTTCGAGTTATATATATATATTGTTGAGGCTGCCAGGCTTGAGTATTCATTAGTTGTTTTGTGTAGGTTGTGATTTTCACCAACAAGATAGTTAGTACCTTTCTGCCAATGAAAAGACGTTTCGGTGCAATATTTTCCTAACGACAACATGATGGCATGAGGACAGTTGAAGGCAGAGGAGAAAAAGAAAGGGAAGGGGAAAACCCGAAAATTTCAATTTTCTTCGGGGGCGGCGGATCTTCAAATTTATTTGCATCCTCAGGTTTTAAATACTGCCATGTGTGTATTTAAAAAGTTCGAAAACATCTTGCAAATTGGCTGTAGGGCACGTCTCTTCTATGGGTTGACAATCGGCATGTCATGTGGAATGTAAAGAGAAAACACCAAAAACTTTCATGACAGGTATGACCAGATTTATTTGTCTTTGGTTTCACTTCTTGTAAAACCCCAAACAACCGGTCTCCAGCTATTTTGATAAATGAAATAATGAAAATTAATTTCATAAATACTTTAAGAAGAAAATAGCAGCAAAAATTAACATAGATGTGATGGGGTGTGACGATACCAATAACGAGTATTAAAAAGAAAAACGGGCTTATCAGTCAATCGGCTACTTAAAATGGTACCATCCTCACTTGGCCCAACCTTGATATTGACCTTCCCAATATTGATGGAAGTCATAAAGGTTTTACTCGGTGTAACTCATGAGGTTCACTCAACTTAGGCAATCTCTCACAGTGTGAGATAAACTCGGCTAAGCAGGTACTGTTCACGACAATAATAGCCTGGCCCGAGGAGTAACCAACCCCTGTAAAGATTTTTTTTTTTTTTAATGGAAGTAGATATTAAGTGAATTTGCGATTTCCAAATCACTACCGTTCAGAGATTCACCTTTACTTCAAGCAAAGAAAATGAGGCACGGGAAGAGGTCAAGAGTGACGTGCAAAATACGTTGTCAAGAGCTACACCGAAGCTAAGGCTTGAAAACAAGCTTTCATTTGGCTCAGTTTTGTGCAGACAAATGAAATCAACGTCAAAAAGAATGAGAAATTGCAAACAAAAGTATGGCAGATGTAGGTCTACTGCCAAAGACATACGTTGGTGTCTGTCACGCCGAGTTGACATGCTAACTAATTGCGTTTGGAATGCAAGGAAGAGGGTCATTTACTTGATGTCCGCGTCAAAATTTAAAACTACTACTAAATTCAAAGAGGTTAGGGGATAGGGCTGATTGGAAATCAATTGGCGAATCGAAGGGCAGGTTTGTATGAAACAGACGTTGGTTACTCTGTCATAACATAGTTAAAACTCGAGCAGGAATTAAAGAGGCAGTTTGGATCAGGTTGCTACTGAAAACTACGGCAACTGATCTTCCTTCGGTGACCACTTAAGCTGCGTGAAATGTATTGAAAATTAAATGACAATTAGGAGAATCTAGCACATGAATGTGAAAACGTATTATAATGAAGTATCTCTGGAGGATTCTGTCCAACAGATCAAAACCGAAACTTTTGACAAAACCATTTGTACAAAGAAAAATTATAGATTTCCGATCAAGAAGGATTATTTGTTGATGTTGAGGGGAGGGGTTGAAATTATTCATTAACACCGTCAACCGATTTTGGTCATTACAATTTCTGAGATCGTTCGCTGATATTTATTCTTAACAAATCGCGTCAACTGAAGTGTTTTCTTTGTGCTCGTTTTAGGAGATGAGGGTGTAAGGTGGGATTTTGTTTCGCGGGAGCAATGAAAAGGTAAACTTAAAGGGGAGGAAATTGAAGGGGAAGGGCTCCATTTTTGATTGATCATCGCCGACAAAGTATTTTATTGATCAGAGCCAATTAAACGGATCCGACTGAACTTCCCTCCGCCACCAATCGGATCCGCGGTTATCAGGGAACTACTTTTTCTCTTTGATTGAGGTTCGTGGTAAGGAGTCACGGTAGGGGTGGAGGTGGGGGTGTACGCGGTTCCGGTTCAATACTAATTAGAAAAGAGCCGAAAGCAGTAGAAAAGTTTCGGTCGGGGGCAATAATATTGATTGAAGGCGGGCTGAGGGTCCGAAGGCCTTCGACGGGATAAGAAAATGCCGCATAACGAGCGACGAGCCCGAAACCCAGATCCGCGTCAATAATTGACTCGATAAGAAGGCTCGGCAAAAAAACGAGGAGCGGCGTCGGGGCCCAGGGAGTACAGAGGAGAAGAAATAGCGAGATGAGGGCTCAAGGAAGGTTGTACGATGGCGTCAGAGGTGGTTGGGGTGATGTGCTCCCTCACACCCCGTACGAGTCGCCCCCGTTACGATCGCCCCTGGCTTCCCTCGAACCGTACCCCATAGCGGTGGAGGGCATTGGAGAGAGTGCGAGGACATTTGAGAGAGTCTACGTGGACAATTCGAACTCGTACTCACCATTTTTGAAGGGGTTCCGTCCTCCGAAGTACAAAAAAATATGCGGGAAAAGAGGTTGAAGAAAAGAAGTGGAAAGGGCCCCCACCTTCTCAAGTATGACAGGATCCTACCCCCTACTCCCGTGACGTTTAACAGTTCTAGCTGGGCGGACGGGACGCGTTTTGTTTGTTGTCTGCTCAGGCGCGGGGGCGGGCGGCCCTTCCACGTAGGGGAAAACGGGCGCCAAGTTCAAAATAAATCGATGTGCGGTCTGTGGGGGTGGAGGGTTGATGCCAACCCGCCCCTCTGACCACCCACCTCTGCCAACCCCACCCCCTCAACCTTCCCAACCGCGTCCACTCAATTCTCCGTAGTACTACAAAGAAATGCATTTTTTTTTTTTTTTTTTTTTAACTTTTTTGATTATTATTATTTTGAGAGGAAAATCGATTTTTCGACAAACACATTTTGACCCCTACCCCGCCCAACTTGGTCCGATCGGACTGAAAAGTTTTGAGGACCAACTAGAGCCGGGAACGGACCCCTGACCCAAATTTCAGATTTATACAAAATTTTCTACTGCCAAGTCTTGGGATCCCATTTTCACCCATAACCTCTTCCGGTGAGCGCCAACCGTTCCGGGACGTCTCATTCGAATCAGCATCCAGAATTTAGCCAAAAATCCCGAAAATACATCTTACAAAACACACATTTTGAGACTCCCCCCCCCCTCCATGAATTGGGTTTGATCGGGCTGAGATGTTTTGAGTACCAACTAAAGCCGAAAACAGGTCCCAGACAATTTTCAACTTTTTGGGCCAAACCGGAGAGATTGGCTTTTTGCATGAAAAATAGATTGATTATTCAACCAACCAAAAACGCTGCGAATTCATCCAAAATGGTTCATTAATCCAGAGAGCAAGAGTGAGGGGAAAACAGTGAGTGTGAAGGATTCCAATAGGTATAGGTGTAAGCCCCCAGGCTTGCTGCCTCCAGAAGGCCAGAAGGGAGAGAGCATGGATGTTGCATTTTGGAGAGAAGCCCAGAGCTCACTCATTGCGAAGGCGTCCAACCAGGCGGTCGTCGTCAAAGCGCCCCTTGGGGGCCAAGGCGCTCAACATGTTGGAGTCATATATTTTTGTAACCCTGTCGTGCAAGTGAATCTCACTCAGTCCATCCTGGCTTTGTCCTGTGCTCGCTCTGATGTGAACTCTTCTACCGTGCTGAAGTCGACCGAAGCTGTAATATTGTGTTCCTCATGAGATAAAGGACTCAAGTTAATAAGCCTTGCTGTGTACCTGCGGGACAGCGAGCCCCCTCCTGTTTTTCCTTCAACGTCGACGCCGTTTTCGTCAGCCGGTATCGTTGCACTTGTTCATTAAATTGTATTTCATGTACATCATAATTTCATGTCACTTGTATTAATTGTATTTTATGCTCCACATGTTGTCTAATTTACTTTGTCAAATTACTTTGTCTTGTATCAATTCTAGCCCAGGTTGAGGCATATTTTCCTTTGCAACGAGTCCTTGTTTTTAATTATAATTCATTTTGTTTCAATGTATTTTATGTTCATCCTTGGTATCCCTAGTTGCTCAGTCGTAAGTCTTGGACTTACATCCCGTATCCTCTCGCTAGGTCGCTTCCAAATTCTCCGAAGAAACCCGAATTAAATTGTAGTAAATAATTCAAACACATTTTAATTCGAGAGAGGCTTACATAGGTACCTAGGTACCCATTTTGACCCGTACCCTCCGGATGTCTAAAATTCAAGTTTAAAAACACATTTATAACCAATATACTCCCCGCATTAAGGACTATCAAGTGCGGATCAATTAGCGCTCACAGAAGGTGGGTATGGGTCAAAATAGGTACACACCTACCTGTTTTCAATTGGGTTGTCGAGATTATCGGGCACCTACTCCTGTGGGATATTATTTCCCTAAATGATGGCAAGACAGAATCTCTAGCTTGGTCTCAGCAATCTGATATAATAATGTCTTGATCAAATGCTACACAATATTTAACAGAAAACGCCGCAAATTCATTGACACGGTTTGATTAATCCTCAACCAGGAGCATGAAGAAAATGGGGGGAAACAATGAATCTGGAGTGTCCCGAACTCATTCCAATCAATCCAGCGTCCAACATTTGATGGAAAATGATACCCCAGACGCTTTGGTGACAGACATCAGAAGACCCACTTTCGGAAAACAGGTAGGTAGGAAGCAATGTTGACCCATCCCCCCTCCAGCGGGCGTTAATCAGTCTAGGGCCATCCTAATGGATTCAACGTCCAACATTTCGTAAAAATAATTCCGCATACGCCTAGATCACCAAAAACCTAAAAAATCCATTTTTCAAAAAACACTACCCCCTCCCCTTTCCCTCACAAATTTTATTCTACCGAAAACGGCGCACGGCGGACGGACATTTGAGTTTTTCGATCTAAACACCTTGAAACTATCAAATTTGTTTGAAAACAGGTTGATTATTCAAGGAATAACCATCCAATAGCCAACAAGCCCAGTAGAAGAGCCAATCATGCTGATTGTGTGCAAAGCTCCGGCTAAAAAGTTGTACTTTTTATTGACACTATAATGGCTCACGAACATATTCCTAATTTGAAAACCTCTGACCAGCATCATACCTATCAATTCTGCGACCATAATTTTTACTGGAAAACGAGTTAAAACTCTACTATTATACCAATTTTGCCCTCTTATTTGAATAATAACCCTACTTTTGAGTATTAATGTTTTTTCATGTTGTTCCTTGCTAACTTTCACAAGGAGAAGGTGTGGACATACTGTTGATAATGATGGAAATTAGATAAGGAAAATTTAAGAGTTACTAGTAGAGAAGAACAGGTTACTCAGGATTCTTTTTATTTACGTTATTCCTCGAACCAGCAGCATGGAAACTCATTTGAATCGATTCAAAGTCCAAAGTTTAGTGGAAAATGGTACCCCACACGACTAGTTACCTGAAATATCGAAAATCCTCTTTCGAAATGAGTAGATAGATCCCATTTTCACCCATAACCTCTTCCGGTGGGCGCCAATCGTTCCGGGACCCGTCTCATTCGAATCAGCGTTCAGAATTTATCCGAAAATACATTTTTCAAAACACACATTTTGATAACCCCCCCCCCCTCCACGAATTGGGTTTGATCGGGCTGAGAAGTTTTGAGTACCAACTAAAGCCGAAAACAGGTCGCAGACAATTTTCAACTATCGTGGACGGCGGACATTTGCTCATTTAGATCTAGACACCTTCAAACGCCCAAAATTGTAGAAATTGACTTTTTGCATGAAAATATAAGTTGGTTATTCAAGGAATAACCAACCAAAAGTAGAATTTAGTGTCTCTACTCAGCTCAGAAGAAGGAACACTCAAAACAACTCGTCACTTGCTTTCACCTTCTGGGCTGCTTTTGGTTGGTTATTCCTTGAATAATCAACCTATGTTTTCATGATAATGGTCAACCTCTCCGATTCGGCTCAAAATTTTTTTCTGGACGTTTCATGATGTCCTGATCAAAAAAGGTCAATGTCCGTCCGCCGTACGCCGTACGCCGTCCATCGTCCGCGCCCTTTTTGGTAGTAGACAATTTTCTAAAAATCTGAAATTTGGGTCAGGGGTCTGTTCCCTGCCGAGACGGGTCCTCTAAACTTTTCAGCCCGATCGGACCAAATTTGGCGGGGGTAGGGGTCAAAATGTGTTTTTTGAAAAATAGATTTTCGAGATTTTGGGCGATCTAGGCGAGTAGGGTGTCATTTTCCACTAAATTTTGGACGCTGAATCCAAATAAATTGGTCCCAGAACGATTGGCACCCACTGGAAAAAGTAATTGGTCAATTTATGGGTAAAAAAAAAACTAAATCACCACCTGGATTCGAACTGAGTACCTTCCGGTTACTGCCGATCGCGCTAGCCACTTGCGCCATGGTGTAACCTAGACTAGGGCGAATAGCGTGTGGGATATCATTGTCACTAAATTTTGGACCCTGAATCGATTGGAATGGGTCTGGGACCCGCCACACCCACTGTTTCCCCCATTCGAGGAATAACCAACCCGTGTGTAAGAATTTGCAGATTTTTTTGTTTTGTACCTGATAATTAATAGGTATAGGACCAATCTTGTAGATAGGAGAGACACATAATTCTGGTGGAGTATGCGCAACGAAATTCAAAACACATCATTCATATCCTTGTTCAACTCGGCATTTGGGCTTGGTTCTGTCTCTCATCAGCGTGGTTGTTGTTGGTTCCTTTCTTTCATCCTCGTGGACCACCATTTTTGAATCAACTGGTTGTGTACTCGTTCGAAATAAGTAAATGGATTTAGTGACATTGATTTTGGTTGGTTATTCTTTGAATAATCAACCTATGTTTTCATGCAAAAAAAAAAAATCTCTTCATCAAAATGATCTTTTTGATCATATCCAGATCAAAATTAGCAAAATGTGTGTCCGCCGGGGTATCAATTTCGACTGAATTTCGGACGCTGAATCCAATGAGACGGGTCCCGAAACGATTGGCGCCCACCACCCAAAGAGGTTATGGGTCAAAATGGGTATCTCTCTACCTATTTTGAACGTGTGTTTTCGAGATTTCTGTAACTAGGCTTGTGAGTATCATTTTCCACTAAATTTAGGACGCTGAATCCATTGGAGTGAGTATAAACGCTCCTGGTCCGAGGAATGACCAACTCCTATGAATGAATTTGCAGCGTTTTTATATTTTTATTTGATCTTTGAAACTGACGATTTTGAAACTGAGTCAGTCTGAATACGTCAAACGTGCGAGCAACTTCAGAGAAATGAGATGCCTCGCGCATGACTTATTGTGGGTTCGCTGTTCGGCATAACTTCATCTCAGATCGTGAGTTGTGGACTGAGGGCTTTGGTCGAGGCGCGGCCCGTTTGCTCCACTAACCTCTTCCTCCACTTTCCCGGCTCATCAGCTTTCTCACTGGAGGCTCATAGTGAAACTTATACCAGTCCCTGTCCTGTTACCAGGAGTCCCGGAACAAGGACCGCCATGAAATGAAGGCCTCTCGAGGGCTGCAAGGAGAGGCGTTTCTTCAACGAAATTCCTCCAATCCTGGATGCTGGTCTTATCAGCGATAGCATATTGGAAGAAACTGCAAACCAGTTTAGAGTAATACGTTGTATAGAGCAACAGTCACCTGAGCTACTCGTTAAATGAGTAGAAAATATTGTCGGAAAATAATTGGTTTTATTTACCTGTAGTCAGATTATTTTTTAATAAGCGTTGTAATCGAAAATTATTATCTCGCTGATGGAGCCAAATCGCTCTGATTAACGTCCACATCCCACCTATAAAAACGAGGCGATGGAATTGATGCTGTTAGGTCAATTTTGAAAATTTGAGCAAAACAAAAATAATTTAGAAAACCAATAATACCTTAGAATGGTTGCCTCGCTGAGTACTATGGACGTCAATGGGCAAGTTTTGAGGCCTAACTCTGAAACGACACCTTGGAGCCCGACTACGTGGCCCTTTTCGTCAGAGGCAAACGAGATCCGCCTATTGGGAGAAAGAGCCGTGAGAAATCGCCGGAGTCCTCCGCATTATCCAATTTCAGGCGACGCTCGGGATTATCCGAAGGGAAAATGGATTAAGCGTGCAACGCCCTTTTCGCAAACAAAACAAAATGCAAATCCGGGGGTGCAAAGAAGGGACGAATCGGCTAGAAATTGATGCGAATAATTCATGGCGCGCGATGTACTCGTAGAACTGTTGAGTCAATCGTTTTGGAAACTGTAAGATCAAAATCAGAATTTATTTAGAAAAAAAACACATTTTAATTTTTTTTTTAAATATTTTTATTAATTTACTCAGTTTTTACCCAAACATTTTTTTTTTTTTTTTTTCAATTGACAATTTTATTGCACCGAGTTGTCTCATCAACAATATTGCGCTGACTTAAATTACTTCAACTGTTTATTAGGACAAAAGATACATAACTTAGTCCCATGTCTCTATGAACTTCGTCACATTCACCACCTACACTAGTTCATGTGGTTTCCGGCGCTTGAACCGCCGAGTGATTTTTTGTACGTCAAGAAGCTTTGCAGCTTCTTCATTTATGTGGCATCTGAGTCTTGCGAGATGGGCAGTGGCCCTCTGCTTGATGACGTCGTCTACACTGTCCACTTCAAGTCCGCGGTGCAGAGCGTCATTTCGGAAGTACCACGGTGCATCAGTAATACACCGCAGCACAGAGTTTTCTGTTTTCCCCATTTTCTCCATGTTGAAGAAAAGAGTCTCCATGCTTGGTCCTAGGAGTAACCAACCCCTGTGAATGAATTTGCGGCGTTTTTGTCATGGAGAGGCACCTCTAAACCCGCTCATTAAATTTCAAATAGAAATTGTTAGGTCACTTCAGTAAATTTCACTGCAGTCTTGATCGGAAAACCATTTTGGAAAACAGCATTTTCTCATCAGTCTTTTTCTTCAAGAAACACTTGAGGAACAATGTCGAAATGAAGGGTTCCCAGAACGATTGGCACCCACCGGAAGAAGTTATGGGTCAGTGTATATGTATGTGTTTTCGAGATCTCTGGTACTTAGGCGTGTGGGGTGTCATTTTCCACTATATTTTGGACCTTGAATCGATTGGAATGGGTCCGGGACCCGCCACACCCACTGTTTTCCCCATGATGAAGAAATGAATCTCCATGCGCCTGGTTTGAGGAATAACCAACCCGTGTTTTGGTTGGTTACTCCTTGAATAATTAACCTATGTTTTCATGATAATGGTCAACCTCTCCGATTCGGCTCAAAATTTTTTTCTGGACGTTTCATGATGTCCTGATCAAAAAAGGTCAATGTCCGTCCGCCGTCCGCCGTCCATTGTCCACGCCGTTTTTGGTAGTAGACAATTTTCTAAAAATCTGAAATTTGGGTCAGGGGTCTGTTCCCAGCCGAGATGGGTCCTCGAAACTTTTCAGCCCGATCGAACCAAATTTGGAGGGGGTAGGGGTCAAAATGTGTTTTTTGAAAAATGGATTTTCGAGATTTTGGGTGATTTAGGCGAGTGGGGTGTCATTTTCCAATAAATTTTGGACGCTGAATCCAATAAAATGGGTCCCAGAACAATTGGCACCCACTGGAAGAAGTAATGGGTCAAATTGGGTATTTATTACCCATTTTGAATATGTGTTTTCGGGATTTCTGCTACCTAGGCGAGTAGGGTGTCATTTTCCACTAAATTTTGGACGCTGAATCCAATAAAATGGGTCCCAGAACAATTGGCACCCACTGGAAGAAGTTATGGGTCAAATTGGGTATTTATTACCCAATTTGATTATGTGTTTTCGGGATTTCTGCTACCTAGGCGTGTGGGGTATCATTTCCCACTAAATTTTGGACGCTGAATTCAATGATGTGTAGTCCCAGAATGATTAGCACCCGCCGGAAGAAGTTATGGGTCAAAATGGGTATGTATCCACCCATTTTGTATGTGTCAGGATTTCTGGTGCCTAGGCGTGTGGGGTATCATATTCCACTAAATTTTGGACCCTGAATCGATTGGAATGGGTCTGAGACCCGCCACACCCACTGTTTCCCCCATTCGAGGAATAACCAACCCGTGTGTAAGAATTTGCAGATTTTTGTAAAGTTCTCTTTTTGTAACCATATAATAGGTGTTTTTTTTTTCGACATTGGGCGATGAAGGCGACATGGGTAGCAGAAAGTCGAATATTATGTATTATTGTGGTATCGGACTCTCTAGAGAAAATCAGTCAGCGTAAAATGCCACGATAGACTGGCGTCGCGTTACGGACAACAGATTCAAGATCCCTCGAACACGAATCGACCGTGAAAATCCTCAGAAAGGGAAGGCGCTGCCACCTCGAAATCAGAAACGAAATTGCGCCCTCTGATAGGCCGGGTCCGTCTGTCGAGTTGGCCGTGACATTGGAAGGTGGTAAGAGCTGGATGTGAAAGTTGAACTGTTACAGGCAGGTGGCCAACAGGAGAGGATCTTGTGGTTGTTCCCAACAAGGCGAGTGAGGTTGATGGCGTTCTTGGTCACTGGCTACCTCCGACAGAACATGAAGCCTGGAACGTTAATACAGTCGCCCCTCGTTATCCAGGATCGAAATTTCTCTTTTGGGTAACGAAACCGCAGATAACGAACACATTCACCCACGTACAACACAAAGAATAAGGGAATGAAGAATTCTCAAAACTCGTTAAAGGCGGAAAAATACAGGGTGTCCCACGAGTTGTCCTCTTTCTCTTCTCGTGTGTTGCATTTAATGTATCATACAAAATTTTTGAAAATAATTTTTCGTTTTTGTTCTTTCTTTTCTTCTCAACTTCACATGGAGACTCATTCCAATCGATTCAGCGTCCAAATTCAGTGGAAAATGATACCCCACACGCCTAGGTACCAGAAATCTCGAAAAACTACTTTTGAAATTGGTAGATAGATATCCATTTTAACCCTCGATTTCTTACGGTGGGCGCCAACCGTTCTGGGAGCCGTTCCAATTGATACAGCGTCCAAAGTTTAGTGGAAAATGATACCCCACACGCATAAATCGCAAAAAATCTTGAAAATCCATTTTTCAAAATACAAATTTTGACCCTCCTCCGCCCCCTTTTCAAATATAATACGATTGGGCAGAAAAGTTTCGAGGACCAACTGGAGCCTCTGACCCGAATTTTAGATTTTTAGAGAATTTTCTACTACCAAAATCGGTGTGGACGGCGTACGGCGGACGGGCATTTGCTTATTTTGATCACCTTGAAACGTCCAGAAAAATATTTCGGACCGAATCGGAGAGATTGACTTTTTACATGAAAACATAGGTTGATTATTCAAGGAATAACACCAACCAAAACAACGAAAATTCATGTGCAGCGCATACGAGTTCACCATATTCCACAATTTGACAATTTTGGGGTGCGCAACCCGGCTACTTTACGTGCTCGCAGAACCGGTTGCGTGTGGTAAAAAAAAATGGTTGAGGAATCAAAATTCATGACATTGCGATGCCACTGCATTAATGCCATTGGTTTATGGAATTCGTGAATGGGTTTTAACAGGAGTTTTCTAGAAGCGTTTGAGCATAACTTTGCAGAGAAACGGGAGAGTTGGGAGAGAAACTTACTATTTCGTAAGTGCCGATTCTAAAAAATGTGATGTCACGATTGTTCCAAAAGCATTGCTGGAAGAGATGACTAAGAGCTCTTAGAATTCCAAGTTTCTTTTTGTCAATTTCTAGTAATGACTAATCAAGAAATTCGATATCCGCAAGCGCTCTACAACAGCGCGTGTGATTCCCCCAGAAGGCCAATTGATAAAACAATTACAATAATGTGAAAACACTCCGAATTCTTTCACAGGGCTTGGTTATTCCTCGGGCCAGGCGCATGAAGACTCATTTCTTCCACATGGGAAAAATGGGGGAAACAGTGGGTGTGGCGGGTCTCGGACCCATTCCAATCGATTTAGGGTCCAAAACTTAGTAGAAAATTATACCCCACACGCCTTGGTACCAGAAATCTCGAAAACGCACATTTGTAATGAGTAGATAAGTACCCCCCCCCCCCTCCCATTCGGTCCGATCGGGTTGAAAAGTTTCGAGGACCAGCTAGGGCCAAAAACAGGTGCCTGACCAAAATTTCAGATTTTTAGAAAATTTTAGAAGAAACCAAAAAACGGTTCTTTCGTCCAGACGGACGTTTGACTTTATTTAGATTAATAATTACACAGGGGTATAGGGGGTGTCCACTGCAGTCTTTACAGCATTGTCCACCCCCACACTTAGGCCTAGTGGCCCATTGTGCTAGCCCCTGGGTGGTCACAAAGCAAGCCAGACTACAAAGGCAAACATGCGTGTTGTGATATGCCCCCGGACAACCGTTTTGGATACTTACTGCCGGTACTATATTGGCCTCACGACGTCGAGTAAACGCCGGGGGTGCTGGATTCGAACCAGCAGCCTCGAAACTGTGACCACAGGAGTCTCGAGCCCTTAGAGACCAACGCCTTAACGACCTCGGCCCCTGACTTTATTTAAGTAGACTTTGAAACGCCCAGAAAGAATTTTTGGCCGAGTTTGAGAGATTGACTTTTTGCATGAAAACGTAGGTTGATTATTCAAGGAATAACCAACCAAAATGGAAGTGGGTAGATGGGGTTGGTAGTTATAGCCTAAATATATTTTTTTAATATAAAAAATGAAAAATGTACAGATATATATTTGATGTGGTAAAAATGGGTATCCATCTACCTAATTTGAACGTGGATTTTTGAGATTTCTGGTACCTACGCGTGTGGGATATCATTTTCCACTAAATTTTGGACGCTGAATCGATTGGGATGGGTGCTCCTGTTCCGAGAAATAGCCAACCACTGTGAATGAATTCGCAGTGTTTTATACTTGTTCAATGTAGGTATATTCAAACATGAATCAGGATTTTACAGTTAGCTCTGATGAAGGTGAGGAACTTAATTCCTGTTCAAGTCGGCCCTAACCATCCAAGGTCGTGGTAATCGGTACTTTCATGAGAAAACCACGTTTTCGGTTAAAGTTTCTCGTCGTTTTCCTTTTAAAACGCCATTTTCACTCGTAACTTATGTTACCAAAATAAATTTGAATATAACGTTGGAAAGCTGATATTGTAATGACGTTTGTTGTTTTCCAGAGAAAAAATGTCTTTTAGCCGGCTGAATGTGAGAAGGTTTTGCGTTTCTCAACTTAAGGCTGAATTATTGCATACTAGGTCTCCCTTTTTAGGGATGTTCAGGGACCCATCAGAAGGGAAATTTGACATTTTTTCCAACGGTGTGCTCAAATTTGATATCTTGTGATTTAACGTAGCGATGGCCGTTATACGCCGTTGTACTACTTATCGTTGAAAACACAGGAATAATCCGTGTGAATAACTGAAGAAATCGTGAATAACTCGAAAACATAAAGTCCTCATGATTTTTGGTGGGTTATTCCGTGAATAATCAACCTATATGTATGCAATAAGTCATTCTCTCGGATTCGGCGCAAAAAAAATTTCTGGACGTTTCAAGGTGTCTAGATGAAAATTCGTAAATGTCCGTTTGTCGTACGCTTTGGGAGGGGATAGGGGTCTAAGTTTGTTTTCAAAAAAAGGATTTTCATGATTTTTGGCGATCTAGGCCGGTGGGGTATCATTTTTGACTAAATTTTGGACGCTGAATCCAACGAAATGGGTCCTGGAAAGATTGGAGCCCCCCGGAAGAGGTTATGGGTCAGAATGGGTATCTATCCACCTGGTATTAAATATATTGGGTTATCTATCCACCTATCTCGAATGTGGGTTTTTGAGGTATTTAGTACCTAGGCGTGTGTGGTATCATTTTCCATTAATCTTTGGACGCTGAATCGATTGGAACGAGCCACTATGCGCCTGGTCCGAAGAATAAGCAACCCTTGTGAAAGAATTTGCAGCTTTTTTTTCTTGTTGCAAATGAGTAGTAGAATTGACGCCTTAGAGTTAGCTAACCTTATTGGTTAACACGCTGTATATTTATACCCACACCACGGGTTTTGGCGAACCGTGCGAAATCTCAACGTTATTTGAATTCCGGTCAGAAGGAATCTACCAATAATTTTCCCACCATAATCTGACCCAGTAGAAACGAGCTCGGCCTTCTACTTCCGATAATGCCGTTCTCAATTTCGATTAAAAATCCCCCACTACTCGGATTAGGCCGATTTCGAAACTGTTCACCGGCACGATAAACAGGGTTGTGGTACCTCTAACAACCTTGACCCACCCAAAAGAAAGCTCGGGGGCGGGGCTTATCGTTAGCATCCTGGATTCCTGACCCACAGACACAGATCCCTACGTCCACTTCACTTTCTTTCTTTGTGTCCTCTTCAGATCACAGCTCATCGCTGTATTCGAACTCATCGAGTCGTTCCCACCGTTGCAGCCGAAACTGTAATTTTAATTCTATTGTTTAACTCTACCAAGAAGAGCAAGGATCGTTTAATTTCAGTAGAGAACTTTCACCACGCCGCTCGCTTGAGTTTTCATCAATATCTTTTTCGCATGAGGGTTTGATTTTTATTTGACTCAAGTTTTGGTAGGTTATTCTTATTGAATAATCAACCTATGTTTTCATGCAAAAAGTCAATATCTCCGATTCGGCCCAAAATTGTTTTTCTGGACGTTTCAATGTGTCTAGGTCAAAATTGGACATTGGAAGTAGACAATTTTCTAATAATCTGAAATTAGGGTCAGGGGTCCGTTTCCGGCTCTAGTTGGTCCTCGAAACTTTTCAGCCCGATCGGACCACATTTGGGCGGGGTAGGAATCAAAATGTGTTACCTATCAACCCATTTTGAATGTATGTTTTCGAGATTTCTGGTACATAGGGGTGTGGGGTATCATTTTTCACTAAATTTTGGACCCTGAATCGATTGGAATGGGTCCAGGACCCGCCACACCCACTGTTTCCCCATTTTTCCCCCATGTTGAAGAAATGAGTCTCCATGCGCCTGGTCCGAGGAATAACCAACCCCTGTAAAATAATTTGCAGCGTTTTTACTCATCATATCTAAAATTCGATAACTTTCTAATTTGTAAATGCAATTTCATACTTACCGCTAAGTAATGTAGGAATTCTCATCCCTTTTATGGATACGAAACATTTCACGGGTGTTTCAACTTCAAATGGATTGATTTGCCTTATTTATCGAATCCTAGAAATATCCACTGGTTTCAAAAGCTCGTTCTTCGATATCTGGCTCGAGAATGTTCAACCTTGCCTTGGAAGAAATGGAAAAACAAGTGAAATAAGCGAAAATTCCAGAAAAATTTGTCTTTTAATTTTACTATTTTGTTGGATTTTAAAACAAGGAGTCTAAATTATGAGTTCTATCACATGAACCACATTCGAACCTTATTATCAAAATAAATCGATCAAACTATCCTATCACCTAGGTATATCTCTATTACGTATACGACCAACCTGTAGATAATACAATTATCACAAACAGTCGCCCATCCGTGCAACAAACTTTGAGCTATCGAACTGCTAGGAATGTCAACGGCCTATAAAAATATTGTGAAAATTCGTAATTTTCGTCCGAGTATTTATTTTCACGGTTCATATCACAATCAAATATTTAATCAGTCACGTTTTTTTTAATGACCAGAACAAAACTCGAAATGGTTGTGTGGTAAATTGGCTAACGAAATTCATCTAGAGAACGGGAAGAACAGTAGGTAACAAGAAAAATTAAGGATGAGAGTTATGATGAAACTGCAACCTTAGGAACAATTGAAAATTAACCGTGAGAGAAAAAAGAAGGATCAAAGATGATCCTTAGCAATGTAGGTCTATGTATGAATGTTCATGTACAGGATGTCTTGCGGGTCTAATTGAGAGGTAGGGGAAGAGGGTGGAAGGTTGGCAACCTCAGGTAGAGCCAGGTTGTCTACCATTTAGTTGCCTCGGCGGGTAAATATTCATCAAAAACTATGAATCGATGCTGGCAACGCAGCAGGCTTTCCAAATCAGAATCAACCCCGAAACTGACATTATTAGAACGCACAGAGCCCTCAAAGCCTCCTTGAAGGACAACCGATGTATAACTTATGTTACTGAACAGAGGGGCGCGCAGTTTCAGGAAAAATTCTCTATTACTTCCAATTTATTCCTAAGAAGAATCATCACTGTCAATTCTACCCGCTAAATGAACACGTTGCATATTATTTTAGGACCTGAGTTTGGCAGGAAAGACAAATCATCAACCAAGCAGGCATTGGCTTCAACAAGATGGCACCCCCTCCCACTCCAGAGCTACTACTGCCCTGTTTCGGGGAGTAGTAAACACCATTTATTAATTTTATAAACACCATTTAAGATGTTTTGAAGGAAACCAAAACATAATTGTCCAAGACTTACTGGAATGTGTTCACTGAAAATTCTTGGTCTAAGCTGCCAAATGCCATGAAGAAGATGCCAAACCAACTAATATACGCCCATGACCCGCGAGACTTCCTGTATTGTATGAAGCGTTGTGTACAATGTCTCATCATCCTTCTACCTTCTAATTCCAAAAATACCTCCGGTTTTAAAAATAATTTCTAGACGAAAAAGCATCACTTGATAGCAAGAAGGGGTACATTTTCCAGCAACATGAGCACTACTTTCCAAAAAGGTTTATCCAAGCAACAGGTAAGATAAGGATTAGTGGCCAGCTTTGGGACACTCAAAAGTAAATTTTCCAGCATTGTTCGTCTTTTTCATAATGATTTATACATTCTGAAATACATGTGCCAGTGATTTCTGTAAAAACACCGTTATATTGTGATTTATTACATATATTTTCTGAAGATTGCTTGGTTTGGTTGGTTATTCCTTGAATAATCAATCTGTTTTCATGAAAAAATTCAATTCTTCCGATTTGGTCCACATTTTTTTTCTGGACGTTTCAAAGTGTCCAGATCAAAATAAGCAAATTTCCTTCGCTGTTTTCAGTACAAGTACCAAGAAACTATGAGGTTTACATCCGTCGTTTTGCAATCGAAATAAAGTAAATTTGCTTCAACTTTGTTCGAAACATCTCATATCGTTGGAGACGTAAGAGTATTTCCCCAGCACAAACAGAAATTTGACCAAAATTTGAAATTTACCTTCTACAGAACAACTTTTTGGTTTTACTTGGGGAGTTGCTTACACCCTTAAATTTCAGCAACACTATATTTTAGCAACGGTATTCGTGTAGAAATCGCTAGCATATGTATTTCAACAGATATATTCAACAAACCGAACAACGTTGGAAAGTTTTGTGGTTTTTCTATTGCCCTGAAGGTAGCTCAGGTCTTTCGATGATGCGAACTCAACATCATTACTCTACAATTACTGATCAATTACATCTTCACTCGTGATCTTAGCGATTTTTAGTCAATCTAAGTTGGCAGGCCAAGTTACATTTTGGTTCGTATCGGTTGGCACGAGGAGACTAAACACAACGTTCATTGTAAAAACTATCAAAATCGATAAAGAAAATCAATAAAATTCGGAGAGAGAAGAAAAGTAGACTTTTATGGTAAATTTGCACTTTCAGCTGGCTCAAGACAAAATACTTCTTATCATAGGTGGACCTGTGTAGGTCTCTACGCTCATCATCAGCCCGAAATACGAGTAAGTAACCAATATAAAGTAGTTCTTCTACCATAAATACGAATGTACACTCAAATATAAGTCTGGCACTACAATCAGCCACTGTGAATTCGACTACCTTGTCCATTATTCTTCCGAAATGCTTTCGTTCACATTTTGTCGACGTGAGAGGATCAGAAATATTGTCATAAAAATACCCCAAAACTATACATCTCAGTGAACACAATTAAATACGAATCAATGCTGGTAGGAGTGCACAAGTTACTTTGTTTTGTTCAGAACGCACCAGTCAATACCATTCGTGAGGGAGCCGCTACGTGTCAAATTTATAATAAGGAAGACCCTGATTGCAGGGGGAGGGCGATTTTCAAATTTATAGAACATACTTTAGTCAAGCATAAAGATACGCCCGACTACATATACAATAGATTAAGTTAAATATTCATAAAATTACTTCTCTGCTTTTTACAATTCTAGAAAAAGAATTCTGTATGCACATTTTTTGATTTATTTTAAATTAATGATACTTAAATAAATTCTACCTCGGGTTCAGAAAACTAACGGAAAGTTCTGGAATAAATGCGTCAATATACCAAGAAAGTATTGAAGGATATGGTGTGAGGCGGGAGCCAGTGGCCGTTGTCTACTTGGATCGTCAGAGGGCGTCACTGGGGAAGAGCAGCCCATCGTTGCAAGATGGCGTCGGCGAGCAGCGGGACGCCGAGCTGAAACTACTGGAACTGAGGTCTTCATCGCCATTCATGTGTGACTGAGCACCACCTAAAATTCATCATAGAAAAACGCTGGATGCCAAAATTATTAGGTCTTTCCGTATTGAGCGTGAATCAATTATGCAGAAAGGGAGCTGGTCCTTTCAGATTTGACGGTTGAAACCGTGGCAAATCGTGTCATTTCAGCTCGTTTGCATTCAAATCTTAAGATACGCATTATACAAAAATCTGCAAATTCTTACACACGGGTTGGTTATTCCTCGAATGGGGGAAACAGTGGGTGTGGCGGGTCCCAGACCCATTCCAATCGATTCAGGGTCCAAAATTTAATGGAGTATGATACCCCACTGGCCTAGGCACCAGAAATCCTGACACATACAAAATGGGTGGATACATACCCAGTTTGACCCATAACTTCTTCCGGTGGGTGCCAATCGTTCTGGGACACACATCATTGAATTCAGCGTCCAAAATTTAGTGGAAAATGATACCCCACACGCCTAGGTAGCAGAAATCCCGAAAACACATAATCAAATTGGGTAATAAATACCCAATTTGACCCATAACTTCTTCCAGTGGGTGCCAATTGTTCTGGGACCCATTTTATTGGATTCAGCGTCCAAAATTTAGTGGAAAATGACACCCTACTCGCCTAGGTAGCAGAAATCTCGAAAACACATATTCAAAATGGGTAATAAATACTCAATTTGACCCATTACTTCTTCCAGTGGGTGTCAATCGTTCTGGGACCCGTTTCATTTGATTCAGCGTCCAAAATTTAGTGGAAAATGACACCCCACTCGCCTAAATCACCCAAAATCTCGAAAATCCATTTTTCAAAAAACCCCTACCCCCTCCAAATTTGGTCCGATCGGGCTGAAAAGTTTCGAGGACCCATCTCGGC
Organism: Cyrtorhinus lividipennis; assembly: GCA_019603395.1. Classification (NCBI taxonomy): domain Eukaryota; kingdom Metazoa; phylum Arthropoda; class Insecta; order Hemiptera; family Miridae; genus Cyrtorhinus; species Cyrtorhinus lividipennis. The sequence goes on from CM034001.1 coordinate 11,109,440, forward strand.
TGGGAACAGACCCCTGACCCAAATTTCAGATTTTTAGAAAATTTTCTACTACCAAAAACGGCGTGGACAATGGACGGCGGACGGAAGACGGGAAGATTGCCCACATACGAGCCATCATCAAGGCTGAGGATCGTGATCCGTCACTTTGCAACAGCTATCGCCCAATTAGCCTGCTGTCCATGGAGGGGAAGATCCTAGAGCGCCTAATACTGAACACCATGGAGCCCTACCTGCAGCAAGCAGCGCACCACTCTCAACATGGCTGCACAAAAGGGAGAAACACTGAGTCAGCAATCACCCAACTACTTCGTGGCGTCAGCGAGTCCACAGAAAAATATGTTGCTGTCATCTTTTTTGACATAGCAGGTGCTTTCAATGCAGTGTGGTGGCCATTGGTGTTGAAAAGACTACGAGAATTAAATATCCCAAGGAACGTGTACAGGCTAATGCTGAGCTATTTTGATGGCAGGAGGGCAGCAATGGTGTCCAGTTCTGGCACAGTGGAGGTGCCAATCACAAGGGGCTGTCCACAGGGGTCAGTACTGGGCGCAGCAGTCTGGAACCTGGTCATTGGCGGCCTCTTGACTACATTGGAACAAATGGACTTCCCCCCAGTCGCGTATGTGGACGACCTTGCAGTCATTGTCACAGCCTCCACCAGGGCCAGCATGTTAAGACGCGCCGAATGCTGCGCCTTGCAGGTTGAAAGCTGGTGCAGGTCAGCCAGGTTGAAGATGGCTGCAGAGAAAACCCAAGCCCTGGTGTTTCGGGGAGAAGGGGATGCCCGCCACCCAACTCGCTTCAGAGCTGGTAACACCAGGGTGCAGGCCAGTGTGACAGTAAAATACCTGGGAGTCACACTGCATCGCCAGCTAAGGCTCAATGCTCATGTAGCATCGTTCTCAGGCCGAATGCTTCGACTGTCAGGGGCCATGCGGGGTATCTCAGGACCTGCATGGGGTGTTACATACAAGGAGAGACTGCGATATTATAAAGTAGTCTTCCTCCCGGCAGTCCTCTATGCGGCGTCAACATGGTGGTGCAAGCCAACTAAAACAAACAGAGAAAAGATCAACAGCATTCAGAGAATCATGCTCTTGTCAACGACAAGGGCATATCGCACCACCTCTACATTGGCAGTTCAGGTCCTTGCGGGCTGTGAGCCGCTGGACCTGGTCCTGGATGCGCGAGTTGCAACTGTGTCGGTCAAATGGCCAGAGAGATGCTGTGCCCAGGTTCATCCTGAGCTCAGGGATGTTCTAGGCAGGCAGACAAGCGTCGCTGCCAAGATGACTGCCATTGAAAATTGGGTCCACAATCAATGGCAGCATCGCTGGGACAGCTCAGAAAAGGGCCGACACACTTATGGGTTCCTACCAAACGTCAGGGACAGAATGGCCATGGGTTACCTAGAACCAGGCTACGAGGTGACCCAATTAATAACAGGCCATGGCAACTTCAGCGCAAAGCTCCACTTCTTCCACAGACGAGAGCACCCATCCTGCCCATGTGGTGCTCCAGAAGAAACAGCTGAACACATAGTCAGGAACTGCCCCCTGCATGACGCCGCTAGAGCCGGATTGCAGTCCTGGGCTGACACGACAGGCGAACTCTCTGAACTGATTGACACGTGTCAGAAATTTGGGGCATTCAGAAAGTTTGCGTTGGCCTGGGCTGCACTAAGAGGCGAAGGAGTCCACGTCATGAGGTAGAGCGACGAATTGCCATCAATAAAGGGTTTTGTTTTTACGTAGGTTTTATTCATAGGATAGGTTCTTTTAGAAGGGAGAGGGAGGAAATTATACCAGTACTCTCCTCTCCCCAGTATGTTTGCCTCTATATTTATTCATCTGTGTGAATGTGAATATATGTGACTGGATGCGTATAGATTAAGCGACGTGATATTAGTATTAGTAAGTGTTTGTGTCGCTGGTTGGGGGACCCTGCCAGTCTCTGGGGAGGCAGCATATTGGTTAGGTTTGGTTATTTCTGTGCCTGGCGCAGGGGCCTTATTTATTGATTTTAATTTTATTTATTTATTTATTTATTTATTTTTCCTGGGCTGTCGGCTCTTCTGGGCTAGTAACACCCTGCAGTACGGGAAACCCTACAAGACGGGAACCAGGAGGGCCACTTTAGGAAGGGTGGGCTCGGCTGGCTGGCGGGGATTTATCCCCCTCCCTACCGGCCAGGTGGTGGGTGTGCTCAGGGTTGGTCTAGACCTAAGCCTTTGGGGAAGGAGGAATAACAAGTACTCTCTTCCCCCCCTAGTCTTTTAAATAAAATGTGATATGCGCCTGTGATAATTTTTCTTTTAGGCTAGGCATAGTTAAATTTAGGTTTTTATCCAGGCAGGGGAGGAATATCCTAGTACTCGCCCTACCTACAGCGTTTTAGCAAAGGACTCCTTCGCAGGACTGTGGAGCACAAAGAAAAGGGTGAAGAATAAACTGGAGTGGAGGACACAGGTGGGGTGTTTTCCTATTTAGGTACCCCTACAAAATGCCTGTACGTTCAGTGAAGCCCAGTAATGTGGCGAGTAAGTGCCGCCACCACCACATTAAGCACTAAGTCCCAACAGCTCCACAGCCACCCCCACCCTAAAGCTCATTACATGCCAATGATGGAAGACCGCAAGCACAAGAAGAGGCGAGTTAGTACGGAGGCCTAGCAGAGCAAAAGATTGAATTAAAAGACCCCTTGGAAAACCCGGCACCTCCACGAGATTCACCCTGGGCTGCCACAGGCAGGCGGACGCCGGAAGAGGGTGGGGTGCCTGATATACGGGGAAGCCATGGAGCCATAGAGCGGGGCTCCCAGATGATCTAGCGCAAAGAAAAGAAAAAAGGGAAAACACGACTGGGATAGACTGTAATGGGCCACATGGCCTCAGGAACAGTCTAGCGCAGGTATATCAGGACGGCGGACGGCGGACGGACATTGACCTTTTTGGTTGGTTATTCCTTGAATAATCAACCTATGTTTTCATGCAAATGGTCAACCTCTCCGATTCGGCTCAAAATTTTTTTCTGAACGTTTCATGATGTCCTGATCAAAAAATCTGCAAATTCTTACACACGGGTTGGTTATTCCTCGAATGGGGGAAACAGTGGGTGTGGCGGGTCTCAGACCCATTCCAATCGATTCAGGGTCCAAAATTTAGTGGAAAATTATACCCCATACCCCTAGGTACCGGAAATCTGGAAAACATTCATTCGAAATGGGTTGATATGTACCCATTTTGATACATAACCTTATCCAGAGGGCGCCAATCGTTCCGGGACTAATTTCATTGGATTCAGCGTATAAAATTTAGTCGAAAACGATACCCCACTCGCCTTAGCCAAAATTTCAAAAATCCATTTTTCGAAATGACCCCTACCCCGCCCAAATTTGGTCCGATCGGGCTGAAAAGTTACGAGAGCCAAACATCCAGAGCCGGGAACGGACCCCTGACCAAAATTTCAGGTTTTTTGAACATTTTCTACTACCAAAGTCGGCGTGGACAGCGTATGGCGGACGGACATTTTCCTATTTGATCTAGACACCTTGAAACGTCCAGAAAAATTTTTTGGGCCGAATTGGAGAGATAGACTTTCTGCATGAAAACATAGGCTGATTATTCAAGGAACAACCATCCAAAACTCGTTCATTCAATGAGCCCAATCAAACCATGGTGGATGCAATTTCCCTGAATCAATTTTTCCCTTGATGAATTAATTTTTTGGGCAGAGAAAGCAAAACATTACACGTAGGTTAAACCTCTTCATTATTCACTGAGGTATCTACCTACTTTTCATTGACTAATCAACCAATGTAACCACGCCCAAGATCATGGGGGGCTCAAAATTAGCCCCAAAATTGCTTGTTTATGATGTCCAGATACAAAATCCCTAAACTAGGAGCATTGCGAAAACAGTGAGTGTGAAGTTTCCCGGACTCATTCCAATCGATTCAGCGTCCAAACGTCCATCCATTCCAATAATCAATTTTTCGCACAATTTTTGACCCCTACCCTTCCACCTCCTTCAGAAACTTTTCTAAAAATCTGAAATTTTAGTCAGGGACCTATTTCGGCTCTATTTGGTATTCTAAACGGTTTATCCCGGTCGGACTGAATAGAATGGAGGGGGGAAGAGGGGTCAAAATGTGTTTTTAGAAAAATGGATTTTCGAGATTTTTGGCAAACTAGGCGTGTGGGGTGTCATTTTCCACTAAATTGTGGATGCTGAATCCAATGAGATCCCAGGACGATTAGCGCCCATCGGATGAGGTCATTGTTCAAAATGGGTATTTATTTACACATTTCGACAGTGGGTTTTCGACATTCCTGGTACCTAGACGAGTGGGTATCACTTTCCACTAAATGTTGTACGCTGAATCGATTGGAATGAGTCCCGGACACTCCACAATCACTGTTTTCCCCATATTCAAAGGAATAACCAACCAATATTTATAGCATAAGTTCGGCATAACGTGTCACGTCTTCGTGGCTCTTTTATATTATAAAAATCTGTTTGATACTCCAACAATCGTTACCAGCTCAGTTCGTATGTATTTCCGGTCTTCTACGAAGATTGACTCTAATTTTGCACTCCTGAAGCACTGCAGCTATAAAATCCTTTACATCCATGAAAGGACGGAAAAGATTTGGTTTTAATGAGGGATCTTTCTTGGCAAAAACTAGCGTGTGATTGATTTTTTTTTTTTAACTAGAAAATATATATAAGATGTTACAATTACCAATAAATAATTCTATTAGGGCTTTTTTTCTGCTCGAAAACACTTTTTATTTCATTTATGACTTGAAGAGAACTCCTTATGGGATGTTTTCAGCTTTAACACTGCAGGTCAATAATTTAGCAACTTTTTGAAAACTCGCAGAACAAAAACAATGGACTACCTACAGGACTCCAGAAAGCAGGATTTGGAATCTTTCCGATGTCATCAGCTCTTAACGGGGAGAAGGGAATAACATCATTTTTGCTTTCTCGAAATGTTTTCCTATCCACAGTAGCCGAAACTACCCAATCGATTTCAATATACATAACACCTTTGCACACTATCAAATCAACATGGTCCAGGTGAAAAAACAAAATCAATTGTTCGCCACAAGAAAATACAAATACGGCATGATCGTATATTTGTCTCTTTAATCGTGTCATCAAATTGAAACATACTGTACTAATATGTTTTCCAAACATTCACCGGGATCCAAAATAACGTAAGAATACTCAGTTTTATTTCATTGTTCACCATATAACTATTTGTTTTGGAATAAATTGACAAGCACCAAAACAAAACAAGACACCGGTACAATGGAAATCATAGTTCGTTAATTCGAAATAATAATAAATGTAAAATGAGCTAATAATGATGTAAGACTCGGCAAAACCAGCGTAAACCTAATAAGGACTATGAATATGTTGTTTTTTCAAGTGACACGTGTCAAAGATGCAATTTTGAATCAATGCGGATAAACCAAGTTTATTAAAATATTTTTTAAATTATAATGCAGGTTTGGCTTGAAAGCAGAGAGCCTTGATGAATAACCACAGAGTGAACACGATGATGGTGGGGAGGGGGATGTGAACCAAAATGGCGCTGGCAACCTTGAAGCCTGACAGCGCTTGAGGCAAATCACTCAACAGCAACAAATTGAAAGCTAGGCAAGACGAGTGGGGCCAAAAGCAAATTTGTTTGCTCACACAGATGCCAATTTGGGATTCTTTGGTACAAATGTCGCACAGGAAGAATCACTGTGCTCTGCGCAGCCAAACCACAATCATCCAGAATGTACAATATTGTTTCGGATCCCCGCAAAGTACGTTATAACGTAAATAAGTCGCAGTATTTGGTGAATCACTGCTGCACCAACGGCAAAAAAGTGACTTGACCCAATGCCCAGCAAAGCCAACAGGTGGTTCAAGGCGGTGAACAAGGTCAATTTCAATCACCAAGAGTCAAGATGCACAATTTCATACACAGGCTGTTCAAATGAACCTGGTAAACCAAAAGCCAGTATTTTTGATTCAAGATCTATTATTATTTGGCATTTTTATTTGGACATGTTGCAATGAATATCTGCCTTCTGGACTGGACTTCATGTATGCCTGCCTGGCAAGAAACAGGACAGCAGTTGTTCCCTACGCAACTAGTCATCATAAATATATTTTTGTTTGGTTTTTTCATTGTTATTGTTAGCCCTATAAGTAACCATTTGGCTGTACGAGACAATGGCACATCCATTCAAAATAAAAATTCATGTAAATCCCCATGTGAGACATCCAATTAAGCCCATTTTGTAGCAGACATTTCACCAAAAATTCAGTGGCTTCCCAGTATATAAGTAGTATACGATTTTGTAATGTAAAATATTGTTTTTCTCGAGGGGGACTGATTGAAGTTACCAACATATTTATATTCATTAAAATAACACCACATTTTTGTTACCAACATATTTTCAACTTGAAACTTTGTCATCATATTGCTCTAAGGAAGCCTGTTAGGGCCTTAGGTATTTATAATGTAATGATATAATCTATATTTGAAATGTACAAATTGATTAATATGAGTATATACAACAAATTCAACTATTGTTTGAATTACTTCACACATTTTAAATAGCGATACACGAATTGCGTTATATATAATGATGAATACACATATATATAAATCATATGACAGCGTACGAGGTTGCATTGCACAATTGGCGTATGGTGGTAGTGTAAAATGAGTATTGGAATGGGGGGGAGAAATAAGTCGCCTAAGATGGCCATGAGGTCACCATATGGAGTTGCGAGTAAGAAACAGTAGCACAGATGCAAAATGACATTTTGTGAGTACATTTTGGTGGAAAGTGGCTTTTAAGGGTTGACAAGGAAGGTCAAGGTAGTATGCAACATGTGCCATGTGTCAGTTTCCAAGTAACCAATAGTAACCCAGGGTCTATTTATACTCTCTCTGCCTCTTCCTCTTTGCTTGGCTGGAAACGGCCCCCTGCGTAGGGCCTCTCCTACGATATACCCTCAGCTGGTTAATCTTTGGGGAATTTTTATGGGCTGTGAGCAAATGGGAGTCTACAGTCTACATGGCACAACATAATGGCAACAACTAGCCTCTTCTTACATAGAACATTTTCCTTATATCCATGCAGATGAGTTTTACCATGTTGAGTGAATATGTAAGTTATCACATTTTATGATTGACATGTCTTTATCAAAATACTTCTTTGTGCTGGTTGATTCAATTTGTCACAATGTCATGAGCCATTGCGGTCAAACTGACTACAGCCAAGTCTGCAAGATGCAGCGTGCCGTGATTGTGATGCCATGGCTTTTGGTGGCTATTTACTCAGTTTTCTCACATTGCGTCAGAGATTGGGTTTGCTACTGTTGGATGGCCCCAAATCAGTATATACGGAAGTCTGGGTTGACTTCAGAAGCTCTGCCATAAATTCAAACAAGCCAATGTTCATAAAGGCCATATGTTTTTTAGCTCTGCTAGTTTTTACCAGGTTTGATTCAGCAAAGGCAACTGAAACCCATGAAACAAGCAGGCGTGAAACCGCAGTCACTGACAACGAAGGTCTGCCCAATTTGGCGGCTCAATCAAAAGAAGTTGTTAACATTATACATTTTTTCAAAAAGAGTTAAATTAATAAAATACAGAAGTGCTAATTAACGAAGCTGTACCCTTGGTTTTCTAAAAATGTGGAGTACTCACATGAAGTACTTACGAGAATAAAAAATTCAAAAAAATCAGGTTGTGGTAGTGTGGGAGTAAAATTTCGGAAATATAATAAAAGAGATATTAAAAAATGGCCGTACCATTTGGAAACGCAAAGCGTTCAAGGTGTGTTGGTGACAGTCTGTTCCTTGTTTTGGTCAGAATATTGGGGCTATGATGGATAACATGGATTGGGTTTGAATTTTGATGGTGGTAAAAAAATCAAAGGAAGAGAACATTTTCTCTTTAAGGAAAAAATGCAACGAAACAATTTTCGTAATTTGACTCAATAAGAGTAACTTTTTCGATACTGGTCAAAGTATCGATGTAAGATTCTTCGAACTTTGAACCTAGAGATACTTACGTCCCCACCTGCCTCATTCCTACCTGTTTTGTTATGAGTTTAATTGTGGTTTGTACACCGAAGTGACAGTAACCATTAAGTCAACTCTTTTATATTGTTCAGCCTTCGAAAAGTGACTTTCGTTATAGATTCAGGTGAGGTTTTACTTCGTTTGTTCAAATAGCAGATAATTATTATTTTGTATGTTTCTTTTGTAATTTGGATGTTATCTTTTGAAATTACAGTAATAAGCAACTGCATCTAACGAAGTGTGATTTGTTGAGATAGACGAAAAAAGATACCTATCTTACATCGATACCAGTAATTATTCTCATATCTGTGGTATCGATACCAAAAGTACTAGGTATTAAAAGAAATATTCGATACTTTACACATATAGATCAGTATCCTATGTCCCTAGCTGGAAGGAACCTACTTGATACATTCAAATCATCGTTTTAAAGGAGTTTATAAAATCTGCGCTTCTGCGCACCCACAGATGACCCTGTATATATTTACTGTGTTGTTCAACATTATCAGCCCATAGGTTATACCTACCACACAAGCACCAGCTTTTCCTAGTTATCATTCATCACAGCTGCCTGCAGCGACTCCACTCCTCAACTCGTCCAAAGTGGTCACCGCACCATACGTCATATGTGCAATTCGGCTATGTTAAGGGCCCCTGAACCACAACCCTTGACAATTTCTCTACAACTAACCATACCATGTCAAAATTTACAGACAGAGAAACATTACATCCCTACAATTAATGTCACACTTTTTCTCTAATTTTTTTTTTTCTTTTTACACAAAAAATTCCATTTTACTTTTCGTTCTTTTTTTGTATTTACAATTTTTTTTCAGTCGTCTAAATGTTTAAAATATGGTCGTTTTGTCAGGCGATTGGCGGTTCGTAATCGAAAAAAAGTGTGCAATGAACCCAGCTACGAAAATGTAACATCATCTGCGTTTCTTCTTTTGTTTGCGTACCTTTTTCGTAGCCGTCGTTGGAGCGACTTCTTTATCACCGGAGTCGGTTTTTTCTTCAGCAGCGTCTGAACTCCCTTCAGGCTTGGTCTCTTCGAAATCCTCTTTGGAGGATTCGAATGTGACGTCGGCGACGTCGTTTTCAGGCACTTCGTCGTTGCAGGACTCGTAGACGGAGTCGCGGTCTTCGGCCGAATTGGTTGCTTTGAGAGGCTCCCGGGTGTTTTTGACGACTGAGCTCCAGGATTTTGGTTCGAAAGCTCCGAAATTACCGTTCGGGTCTTGCTTCTTCTTTGTATCGGTGAACGACTCGATGGAACTGTCAGATTTCTTTTCGGAACACGTCTCGTAGTCTGATTTCTCGTCCAAAGTTCCTTCAGATTTGCTTTTCCCCTTCAACTTCACGTGGTCAGTGGGAGACTCAAGTTCTTCGTTTTTCTTCCCTTTTTTCCTTTTGACAGTCTTGGACGTCAGGATTGGCTTTTCGACGTTCTTTTCGATTGCTTCGTCGCTTGAGTCCGTCTCCAGTTTGACTTCGGATTTAGACGGACTGGGAGACTTCTTCTTGACCTCCTCCAACGACTCAGCTGACTTCAATTTCTTCAGCCTCTCACGTCGCCCACGTTTCAATTCTATCAAATCCACGTCACTCTGGGATGACTCGTGGTTAGACGTGTTGGACGACTCTTTAACGCTTTGACTCTCTCCAGTATCCATGGTCTCTGAAGATGAGTCCACGCCGATCTTGTCATCTTGACTCCCTTGCTTTTCTAAGCTAGCTTTTCTCCTAGATTGTCTCCTACGTTCCAGTTTTTCTCCAAGGTCTGGCTCAATTAGTACTTCAAGCACTTCGGGCCTACTTTGAGCAGACGGCGCTTCCAATTCAGGGAAGTCGTCCGTAAATTGGAGCAAAGGTTCATCCAGCAACGACACTGAAGACATCATCGGCTCATCAAAAAGATCCGCTCTTGGTTTCGCATCATCATCGTCAACTTCTAACTCTTTGATCTCATCAGCTTTTTCTTTCCTCTTGCCTTTGCTTTTGCCACCTTTAATCTTCTTGGCGTCCTTGTGTTTCTTCGGGTAAACCTCCACCTGCTCGGGGCTGCAGAATAAAGAAGAATTTTCTACATCTACCGCCCCCAAATTAGCTTCTCCCACATCCTCTTCAATTTCTGTCGTCTCAGCTCTAATATCATTTATACTGTCATCTCGCGAGACATTCACCGCTGTTAAAGGCTCACTGTTGGATTCAGAATCTCCTGGTGCCTCTTCGGGATCTTGATCGAAAGAGGGTACTGACATTACGTCGGCTGGCTCAATGTTTTCCAGCGGCAAGTCAATCAGGTATTCCGGTTGGCTCAGCTCCAGAGCTGCAGCCTCTTCTGTCTGAGCTTGGAATTCTGTCTCTGGTAAATTAGAACGGACCATGTAGACGATCCCGTCGTCCAAACCGGGTGACAACACGGAAGCTACAAGTGGAGGTGACGAGTCCAACTCATAAGCAGTTTCTATCGGGTCTTCCCGGATTAGATCTATAGATGCATCTGCAGTAAGCAAGTCGTCACTGGGAACCAAAGCGGTTTCTTCGTTAGGCAAATCGGGCAGGGGGGCGACAGGAAGCTCTGACACTTCATCAGTAGATTGCTGGATGCTCACGACTGGCAGCGACTGGACTGAGTCTTCAGCTGACTTACCTCTACAAGCTCTGGGTTTCGGTATTACGGGACGAACGTCATCTTTGGGCTCTTGGGCTGGCTGTGGAAGAGGCACAGGGTCTTTTACGGGCGACATTCGATCTTTAGGCCGGTCGACCGAGGACTTCTTCCGTTTACCCTTACTTTTGGGCTTAGCTTCGGTTTTGATTGCTTTTGACGACGTCTGGGAGATCTGAGGAATCCCAGCGTCTTTCATAACCTCTAAAAAAGGATCGGGCAGTTCGGGTTCACTGAGGGCCGGCACGTACGGCGGGCTACCACTTTCGACTGGGTTCACAACGCACGAAACACAAGGCAATGCCAAGTTCAAGTAGTCAATCGGCGGTACCTGCTGCTGGATATGAGGTATCTGCTGCTGATCATAATGCGACTGCTCCCGGATGGGCACCGCCCTGGAAGTCGACGGTCGGTCCAACGACGGATGAAGGACTTGAGCAGGCAGGATGAACTGCAGCGGTGGCGGGATGCTACCGTCGACTGGAAGCGTGATGACGGTACCAAGCGGATTGACTTGACGTTCCAGAAGAGCAGCCCTCATCTTACCACCCCCCAGAACACCTACTCAGAAGAAAACAGAGAGTCACATAACCAGCATATCGCTGATCCAAGTTTGGACCAGTCAACAAAATCAATAAATTTACAGCTCAATCGTTATAGAATGCGACACACACCTATGAGATCACAGCCAATCAAACTAGGGAAAGCCATGCGGGTGCTGATTACGAGTTGCGGTAGGGAAATATTCGATCCAAGCTAATTCAAACCATACTTGAGCAGTCGAGAATGAAATGTATTATTCGAGCCAGAAGCAGGAAGTTAAAGGAAAAAAAATCAATCAGCAGGTTCACGTTTGCTTTCGAAACGATCCAATAGTATGAAGATGAGAACATTTAGAGCGCGAAATAGGGAGAATAATATGTCCACCAGGAAGAGAAAATGAAAACCAAAAACGCGGGGTTGAAGACAAAACAGAAATGGGAAAATTTATTCAAACCAAATTGAGGGACTTGAGCCAAAGTCTCGTCTCTAAACAGTCAATACTATTGAGCGAAAGGGTTGCACAGTATATTGACAGCGACCGTTAAATTGAAAGTATTATCGTTCAATAAAGGATACTAATAGTTGCCTCAATTTCCTAGTGTCAGCATTTCAACGCCAGTTCACGATTCCGAGAGGTTTGTCTCCAGAGAAACCATTGATGGCATCTCTGAGTGAAAGAGTGAAAGTGAGTGAAAGAGAGAGGAGAGTATTTAATAATGTTATCCAGAAAACCAACAACCAAAGAAAATAATGAAAATAAAATTTAACGTAAAAATTGAAAGGGAGACATCTCGAAAACATTAGAAATGAAGATGTGTGCCGCTAAACAGAACTAATGGGTATTTATCTAGTGCTGGCAAAAATGTGACTCAACATTTTCTTACTGAGTACGTTCACAATAACTAAATTTTTGTACAATTTCAACAGAAAAAATTTACATAGCTAAGGAACAAACTGAAGCTAGGAGTAAAAAATAACAACTAAAAAATATGATTAGGGGAGGGAGTTAGAAATAACGTGGTGAGTGAGAACATGCTTGCAGTAGCAGCCAACACCATCGAGAAAAAGTGAAGGAAAAGTTCAAGATTAACGGCTTTTACAAGGTCGTTACATCACTCAGGGTTTTTTTCCCCAAAGGAAAATGACCGACAAGTACCCTCACCCCCCCCCCCCCTCCAACACGTTTAAACGAAGCAACTTCCCGCAAGATGCCTCAACTCTCCACCCATGTTCGTTCATCATCAATGACAAACTATAAGGGTTTTCCTTATCACATATCCAGATTTTCAATATGTTTAGTGAGCATTATATAGCATATTAATTAGTCCAATTCTGACGAAGGTTTCACTGGCGCCAGGTTATACGAGTAAAAACAGTTGGCAGGAGGGTGGCCCCTTACTGGGGAATATTGCGGTTCAGATGGTATCTTCGGAAAACCCCTTTTATGGTACTAGCGGTAATATGAGCAAACAAGTAACGATAGCAGAAAAGAAACTCCAGTTTCGTGTCCTTACAGCACATACGAGGTATACTGCATATATCTGGCTAACCAGATAATTGATTCATTGATCCTCACCTTCTCCAGTAAAATTTGTACTTTTTGTAAATGATCATTCCAACATTGTATCCCCCATAAGAGGAGAATAAAACCCGTTAGTAAACAAAAATTATCAATTGTAAATATTTAGAAATCCATGACGAATTTACATACAATTTTCGTTATGATGTCACGTAGCATAGAATGCATTTTGCGTCAAAATGTTACTACTTGGAAAACTTTTACAGGTACTGAAAATTGAGTTATTGTTGCTTAGAATTTATTGGTTAGGTTTTTCTGGACAGCAAAAAATTACCTTCGGAAGCGCGTAAACTCTCTACCCTCAAAGTCCTCATCCTTAAGAATTCCTTCTGAGACTCCTCGTACTTTCCCGTTCTTCCTACGTGCACTTTTTTATCCCACTTGCCTCATGGTGACTATTGCTGAATTTTGTAAAGATTTACCTGATAAATGTTTTCGTCTCAACGAGTTTTGGATCGCTAACAGCGGCATTTTTGAGGGAACAGTCCGGTATTAAGGATTTTCAAAGATTCCCAATTGGAATTCACTCACCTTCCGCAAGTGCTATCCTACTCTAAGTACAATTTTAATTTTGAAGAGCTCAACTTTGTTTTGCCACATTACCCGATCAAAACTTAGCTATCGATTCAATTTTACCATCCAGTGCGATTCATCCTACCCAACAGTCATGCTGGCTTTAGCCTAATTGCGGACCAACCAACCATCCACACACGCCCTCATGACAAATAAGGATGAATTTGAACTTTTCCTACACGGGAAGAAAGTCCTTCGCTCGACATAAGTGAAATTCGTTGTCCACTCGTTACATGCAGTACAAAATAAGTAAATATCAACACGTTATTGGAATGCTTATTACGTCGACTACACACTAAAGTAAACGAATATACATTAAAACGTACAGATATGATTTCGGGGTATCAATTAGGTCAATAGCGAAGACAAAAGGGGCAGTTATGCTGTTCCTTATGATTTATGCTAGCGTGGCGATCTACTGAATATTTATGACCTCCCCCGAAAAAAAACAAACATACAGCTTAGCCGAGCTTCTTCTGGTTTGTTAGAATTCTTTCTACAGGATTAATTCATCTTTTATTCTAGTCAAGCCTTCCTGACGTAAGGAAGTGTAGCCTACGTGATTGCGCACAAGCACGATTTTCAGACAGTATTGATTTAGACAGAAATGAGAATGTCAATCCCCCTCCCCCACCCCAATCATCCTCATAACTATACTCTAACTAGATTTCTATTTTTATTTGTCTCTATTTTGTCAAGTGTCACCATAGTCCAAGGAAAAAGGTCCCATTCAGGACAAAAGTAGCGGAATAAATGCGTCAACAAGTGACTTCATACGTAATGAAAGAGTACAAAAGAAAACTCACAGGTGTTGTGGGGAGCTGAAGATTCCAACATGGCGTCGGCCAAATCCTCACGGAGTCGAGACTCCCCGTGAACGATGTCTTCAGTGCTGCTGCTGTAGCCAGTCAAGTGAGGAGTATCCATGGAACCGCCTTTAATTTTGAAAAAAAAAACCGTTATGTTGAGCAACCAGGATGACTGCGATCTAGGTAAATGTCTACAAATGCGACAACTCACTTGATCCTCCATCAATAAGAAGATAAGGTCGATGGCCAGCAATATTCACAGGGTTGGATCTTGCCAACGACCCAACGCCAGCTTCACTTTCCTCTTCAGCACTGAACGTAACAAAAACGATACATTAGGGTGAATGATGAATGACATCAGGTATACTTTTTGATCGCAGAGACATAATTGATTCAAATCGGAATTCTGCTATTACCCAGTCGGAAGAGGATCAACTGGTTTGAAATTGAACTGAGGTCCCATCCACAGTCTTCTATGAGGTCCAGTGTGCGTGATTATTTCAACCTGGAAGAAAAATGAGAACTTCTGTCATTATCATTTCGGTCGGTTATGCCTTGAAATGATACCCCACACACCTAGGTACCAGAAATCCCGAAAACACATATTCAAAATGGGTAATAGATACCCCATTTGACCCATAACTTCTTCCAGTGGGTACCAATCGTTCTGGGACCAATTCCATTGGACTCAGCGTACAAAATTTAGTGGAAAATGATACTCCACTCACCCTGATCGCCCAAAATCTCGAAAATCCATTTTTTGCCCCTACCTCACCCAAATTTGGTCCGATCGGGCCTGAAAAGTTAGGAGGATCGTCCCAGGCCGGGATCAGACCCCTGACCCAAATTTAAGATTTTTAGAAAATTTTCTACTACCAAAAACAGTGCGGACGGCGTACAGCGGAAGGACATTTTGGTTTTTAGATCTGGACACCTTAAAACGTCCAGAAAAAAAAAAATTGTGAGCCGAATAGCTGTACGCCGTCCGCGCCGACTTTGGTAGTAGAAATGTTTCTGAAAATCTGAAATTTGGGTCAGGGGTCCATTCCCGGCTCTCGTTGGTCCTCCAAACTTTTCAGCTCAATCGGGCCAAATTTGGGCGGGGTAGAGGTCAAAGTGTGTTGTTCGAAAAATGGATTAGAATAGAATAGATTAAGGCGTTTGGGGTATACACGGATACAGAGTTTGTATCAACATTGCAGCAGGTCTCAAACGTTTTGTTTGAGTCGAGTGGCAACAATGATAGGATTCAAGGTTGCTCCCTTCGCCTTTGCCTTTTGAAACAAGTTTTACGGAGTGAAAATGGCAATCGGCGTTGCCAATCATAGGGCAATACGTATCTATCGGATATTTAAGGATCTATATTTACTTTGAACCAACGGCTAATACATGTATCACAACTGGAGTGAAATTACCCTAAATACGTTTTTCAGAACAGTTTGCACGCAATGCTTTTATAACTTGCTCGGTTCCATTCCCATGATATTTAAATGTAACGTTATGAACAAAAGTATATGGTTAAGCGGTAGTACAAAAATTGTTTTTATGATCTTATTATACCTTTTGTGTTGGTACTTGACCAAACCGGCCAAGGAGCGGCTGAACGGTCAGGCCAGCGAAAGGTTTGTACGCAGGCGTTTGTTTCTGCAACTACCCCACGTCAAGAAGGGGTAGGGGGTGGGTTAGAATCATGTTTTATCACCTTAGTGGTATCCTCTCATTTTGTAATCAAGACTACATTTGTTTCTTCCCCTCATTTTCACATTTTTAGTTACGTAACGTAGAAGAAGAATTTAGTGACCGAAATCGCATTTAGCTTGGTCCAATTTTGAACTCAGTAGCTGTATTTATGTATCACCTACAAACCTTGGGGTTTCACTACGGAAAATGGGCTAGAAAGTATGGTAACCCTGATAGTAACCGATCTTGAATGTGAGTTCATCTTTATAGGCCAAGAACGAGTATGCCCGTAATTGCAAATTTGGCCAATCTAATCTGAAATTGCTTAACAAGCCGCAAAAATACGTTGATTATTTTAGGATTGAACTCTACTTCCTAAGACATACATTTTTTGATGAGTCACGATAGAAGCGTTACGCCTTTTGCCATTTTATTCTTTCGTTTTTCAACGCTTCACATTTTCTGGAGACATAACGTAACTAGTGTACATCGGATGAAAATGATTAAAGGAAAATAATAAATACCTGCGATAGCCATCGGTCGTCTGAAGGCGGAGTAGGCTCAGAAGAAGGGAACTTTCCAAAAGTCAGTAGCGGATTACTTAGTGGTAGGGGAGGTTGCATGTTGCTGCTGTACGGTGGTTTCATCAAGCACCATTCAGCTTTGGCTTCAACGCCCAGTTCAATTCCAGTGTCATAGCTGATTTTGTCCTTAGGGATCCCTGTGGAGCACAATGAAAACTATGCATTAATCAAGAAACGAGAAACAAACCTGTATGAGGTTAAATGGTCCGAGAGACGGGCTGATAGAAATGTACAACGTACCCGGGATACATCTAGGGTCGAGATCATACTGAATGAGCGTTCCAGCGGATGAGATCACAAATAGGGACTCCACTATCGACCGTCGACCCCGAGAGCGCCCAGGAAGCCAAGCTCGTGGAGCGGCGAACACCGCTGCTAACGGCGACTCTTCAGAAAGTGGAGTCTTCCTAAGTTGAGCCAAAGGGTTGAGAGTGTTTGGATGAGGATATGGTGGCAGTCGTGGAGTCAAAGGCTGGCTGGGGGCTTCAAGAAGAGGGCTTCCTCGGCCGTCGCTCAGGCCAGCGCTCCTTTCAAATCTGTCAGCACATCAAAATGAGGTCGTTTTAAGAGAGCAGATGTGGAAAGACTGAATATGGAATTGTTAGCAAGCTTCAGCATACAAAATCATACAATTGTATAAAATCACACTACCTGTGGACAACGTTCAAAGCATTCCAATAAACACAAATTAGCATAATACTCTAGTTCTTAAAGTATTTCTCTAGAAATTTTGTCATTTGACAACTGTCACAACATAATGGTAAGGTTTCTTTGAGAATGATTTGGAAGGCAATAGGAGTGGGAAGCCGCTGACCAGAGATAGACGGATTTATATTCATACATATGAATAAATATTGACTTCCTAAATTTTAAATATGTATACAAATGCAAGTCATTCTGATGTAACATCCTACACAAATGTAAAATTTACTGTTGTTATACTTATATCTACAATTTGGCCTAAAATGAGGGATGAAACGATGTTTAGCTCATTTGTTCTAAGGAAACAATTTTTTTTAAATCAAATTTTGTAACGAAATGCTAATTTTGAGAGACCATAAATGGGAATTTTAGTAAAATCGTTATTACAATGAGGTTGGCATGAATTCTCGTTATTATTGTTGAATTTCGTGCCCGTATTACGAGTAGTTGGAACGTTTCCAAAATTTTCATAATTTCCTTTTTGTCATTAACTTTATTTTTTTCATATTGCAGTTTTACTGACCAACGCAAAATACTGCTTTCTTTCCGCCCAAACAAGCTGCTGGCCCTTAGTAAGAGTGTATTTGGAGAACGGGCAACCGGCAAACGGGTCCCTGGTCTATCATAAACCGGCAAACGGGTCCTGATCCGAAAACGGGGACAGGAATATAAATCGCCATATTATAAGAGTAATTGTTGTGACATTACCATCAAGCATGCTTATATATAGTAATTATCGAGGCTTGCGGCTCATTTGTCGGGGTGAGGGCGGTGTGTTCATTATTTATTGACTTTCTTGGTGCAAGCATGCGAGTTTTCACCTGATTTGTAGGCCGATGTGCACAATCGGACGAATAACATTTTTCACCAATTTAGATGCATAACTAGAGAAATTTGAAATTAAAATTCTATCAACCGCATCTTCCTATTTCACCTTGTTCCTAAAAATTGGATTTTTCGGCATTTTTATTTGAAATCTTCCATTTTTATCTCATTTTGATTATTTTTGGGGCCAAAATGGATGCCTTATCTACCCATCTCGAATGTGTTTTCGAGATTTCTGATACCTAGGCATGTGGGGTATCGTTTTCCTCTACATTTTGGACGCTGAATCGATTCGAATGAGTCTCCATGCCGCTTGTTCGAGGAATAACCAACCCGAGTGAAAAAATTTGAAGCGTTTTTTCAATATTACTTTTTGTGCCGTATAATCCCAAATGGGGCTCTTCACAGTTGTATGTCATAACCTATTTCAACTATTCCGGGACAACAAAGGCCCAAATGTAGCGTGTTCAAGTCGTTTTGGACCATTCAACTTTCTATTTTCTTGTCGGATTTTGTCTAATGAGGCAAATAAACCAATAGAACACAAAGAAAATTTGCGTCTAGAGATTTAGTCTAAAAACTGTATTTCGGACTTTTTTAAAATAAAACGTTTGCTAATAATGTTAATATTTTGGCTACTTTATCTACTTTTTTACTCTCAATAACTTTTAAACATAATTTTTGTATGCATGATGTCAGAAGATCGTACGGTGTGAATGATTTTTTCCCGTTTTCCACTTCCCGACTCAAGCGGTCACACTTTAAGACCCGTTCTCCACTTTCATCCATTGGACCCAAAGCGCTAGCGCCCTGGAGTACGCACTGAGAACAAAATGAGTAGACTGTTCATCTAGGTCTTGTGCAACTCCTTAGTACTGACCTGGAGAGCCGATTTACTACATTTGGTGTCGTGTGTGTCCGGACGGTAACTGGCCCACCATATGGTGTGATGGGGAACACATGGGTGGTTCCTCGAACCGAACTCACCGCCACCCAGCGAGAGTCTCGGGATATCGCGATGTCTTGAACTCTCGCCGTCGTTTCACCTCTGCAACACCAATCAACTTTACATGAGAATTTATCAATATGGAACAAACTCGAGATATTCCGCCACACGAGATCACCTCAGTGGGGCTTACTTTATGGTAATTACCTGTGCAAAATGTACAAGTGATGAACAGAAGCGAGTTGCGAAGCCACAGGGTGTGGATGAATTCGGAAAACGTGAAAACGATGGCCGTGCTTATCTGCTGTCACCAACAACATTCCTGAAGCATCGAACGACATAGCGACGACTGGGCCAACGTGAGCGACGAAGTGGGCGACAATGTTGTCTGTATCTTCCTCTGTCGAAGCTTTCGTCTGGTAATAAGAAAGAATATTATTGTTAATTACCGATGATTCAACGTGGTTTTGTTTGGTTATTCCTCGAATAATCATCAACCTATGTTTTCATGCAAGAAGTCAATCTCTCCAATTCGGCCCAAAATTGTTTTCTGGGCGTTTCAACGTGTCTAGATCAAAATAAGCAAATGTCCGTCCGCCGTCCACGCCGATTTTGGTAGTAGGTACCCAATGAGACGGGTCCCAGAACGATTGGCGCCCACAGGAAGAGGTTATGGGTCAAAATGGGTATCTATCTACCCATTTCGAATTTGTGTTTTCGATATATCTGGTACGTGGGCGTGTGGGGTATCATTTTCCATTTAATCTCGGACGCTGAATCCAATGAGACGGGTCCCGAAATGATTGGCGCCCACCGGAAAAGGTTAAAATGATTCTCCATGCTCCTGGAATAACCAACCCCTGTAAATGTATTTTCAGCAGCGTTTTCTCCATGATTTTGTGATTGAGTGCAATGCCTTGTTTTGGGACGGTTTTCATTGGGAGGAAAGGGTTAGATGGGATGCTTAAAAAATCCGAAAATTCTTCATCATTGTCCAATGTTTTTGTCGTTGACCCAGTCACTCCCTATACAGTAGCAAGATTGAGTCTCCTTGCTGCTGGTCCGAGGAATAATCAAACCCCTGAGGAGCAATTTGCAGCGTTTTTACTTCTTCTTCCTCTTCTACTACTTTCTCTAGAACCCTTAAGTTGACATTACCTCAATATCCATCACGGTGACAATCCCAGGCTGTGCCGAGTTGTTGTTAGATGGCGGCGGAACGTTCCCAGTAAGGCTACCGCTAAGGTCCCGCAACCCTTTACCTAGTGATCTGTGGAGAATACAATCATATATATAAGTAATGTAAACGTATAGCGCGTAGATTAAGATACGACGAGGCGCATGAACTCCAGTAAAAATGGGGAAGAATAGTATGAACGACCGCATAAACATAAGGCAACTTACTTTACTGCGTGAATGGCTGTGGCTGTGTACGACTGCGCTCCATCACCTTCACATCCACCCGAACTTCGATTCCACGTTGTCAATTGTTTTTCCGCGTACGCCAACCATCTAAATGGCAAATAATATTAGTGAGCAAGGGATATATCCTGCATCATCTAACAAAAATGACTAGGACTTAATGATGACCTACGTACATGATTTTTCCCTCAGCACAAGCTATGCTTAAAGAGGGGATTAGCATTATAACTTTGCTAATGATCTATTGTTCACAAAATAACAAAATAAATTCATATATGTATTTTAAAAAAAGTATACATATACACCATATCTTGCTTTTTGCTGTGATAAAAAATGCATATGACCCTGTGATTTTTATTCTATTTACTTTGGAGAGGAGTTGACGACTTCTAACGGGAAGGTAATGATATTACGGGAAGGAGTTGATAATCTCCCATTTCAGCCGTCTGGGAAGGAGTTTACTAACAATCCTTTTTGGTTGGTTATTCCTTGAATTTCCTTCTATGTTTTCATTCAAAAGGTCAATCTCTCCGGTTCGGCCAAAACATTTTTTCTGGACGTTTCAAGGTGTCTAGATCAAAATTAGCAAACGTCCGTCCACCGTCCACGCCGACTTTGGTAGTAGGAAATTTCTTTTAAATCTGAACTTCGGGTCAGGGGTCCGTTCCCGGCACCGGCAGTTGGACCTCGAAACGTTTCAGCCCGATCGAACCAATTATGGTTGGGGTAGGGGTCAAAATGTGTATTTCGAAAAATGGATTTCAGATATTTTTGGCAATCTAGGCGTGCGGAGTAACATTTTCCACTAAATTTTGGACCCTGAATCGATTGGAATGGGTCCGGGACCCACCACACCCACTGTTTCCCCATGTCGGAGAAATGAATCACCGTGCACCTGGTCCGAGGAATAACCAATCCGTGTGAAAGAATTTGCAGCGTTTTTCTTTGACAGGCTTATGAGCGCGCTGCCTCTACCGGCTGACTCTACAAGTGGCTTGCCTATGAAGTGCCTATGCTATTTCAGGCAGGAAGATGATCCTCAGACACAAGACACTCCCTCGTTACATTGACAATGAATTAATGACATTTCATGAGTTCAACTCGCGAACGCCGAGCAATTGGCCATCAGGCTCATAAAATTGAATAGAATGTAACAGTTTATATCCTCCTACAACCGGTGACGATTTTCACCAATTTATAAAATACGTACTATGTCAGCTAATCATCAACTGGAAAAAATTTAAAAAAACTTCCGAAACCTAATAAGTACATATTATTAGATATATAATGTAAAATATTATATATATATAATGAAGATTGATGTAAGTAATCACTAGTTCAATTGAAGGAGATGTTGATGTAAGGAATAAAGAACTCACCTTTGGCCAAGGGCGACGGGGTTTTGGCAAATTCCAGGACTAGGGTAACAAGTAGTGATAGTCACTCTGTCTTCCAAAGTTGCGGTGTCAAATACGGCAATTTTCTCAACAAAAGTGATTACGATGCTGCGCTTGTTGCAGAGCACGTCAACAACAGGAGTTTTAAATTTGATGCTTTTGATCTGAAATGAGAATTGTAAGTGTAGATGTCTACAGTGATGGACGCTCAGATTAGGGGGGCAATGCAACTTGCCGTTTTTTCAGCAAAACACTCAACTTTCGGTATATTCTTTTTGGAGCATAGAATAATGTATTATCTTGATTTTTAAAACGTTTTTCTTAACCCGCTTTCTTGTTTGTCTGTTTGTCCGCGAAATCTTTCAACTCAAATTTCGACCATTTATCGGCAATCTATAGTTCTGAAACTTTACATATAGATCAGAACCAGATGACAATGCAATATTATAATACTTTGATGATGATTTAAAGAGCTTCTTGAGTAATTTCAATAAAATAAAATTATTTAATGATAGGGGGGAATATCTGCATTGTTCATCGAGGTTCTTCAATAAAATTTTACGATTACAAATTTCTAACGAACAAAACTAAAAAGTAGAAAATAATAGTACATGAATAAAAAAACTTTTATAAAAACAACGTTTTTCATATGCACTAAAAAGTAGAAAATAATTTTCCTATGAGCCTGGCAGAATTTCTGAATAAATTGGTCACATTATGGTAACAGACTTTATAACAATTTCCAATTCTTATAAAACGAAAAACGTTGGGCGCATGTACTCAAACATCAAGATCTTTCTAATACGCTCACATTTCTATAAAATGAAATTTCTTTATATTAATTCAGTTGACATAATATTCAGTTAATACAGTTTCACGGAATTGAATTGTGAACATTAGAAATCATTTGATATAATCATATGCAATAATACTAATCATCATTAACGAATTCAAAATTTTTCATATAAATGAACATTAAAATCATGATTTCTACAATAATTCTTCAAATACATATTTGTTACATAATTTTGCAGAAATAAAATTTTACTTTAAATGAATTAAATATATTCATAAGTTACTATGAAAATGTTTCATTTACAATCACAATTAGTGATTTATAAATAATATAATCATATGTTCAATTATATTAATAATTATCATAGATAATTTGTAAAATTAATATATTGTCAGAAATAAACAGTAGTTTAGTATTACCTCATATAAATCTCATATTTATATGATTCTAAAATGAACATTCATAATAATAATACAAAATGCGCCCAACGTTTTTCGTTTTATAAGAATTGGAAATTGTTATAAAGTCTGTTACCATAATGTGACCAATTTATTCAGAAATTCTGCCAGGCTCATAGGAAAATTATTTTCTACTTTTTAGTGCATATGAAAAACGTTTTTTCTATAAAAGTTTTTTTATTCATGTACTATTTTTCTCTCTCTTCAAATAACCTGAACTTTTTATGGAGATTTCACACTGTCATTACGCTATTTTACCCATGATTTTGAATTGTATAATTTTTCAAGTCAAGGTATTGTCCTACATGGTAGGCAACCCTGGCTCAGATATTACTGAATAACACACCAAAATCAGGAAGGTGGTGAGAATAAATGTTTATGAATTTCTGAAATCGGTTCAGCATTTCCACAGAAACGTAAACCAAACGGTCGAAAAATACAATTTTTCCGGTGTGCTCTTCAAAATTGGCGGTCAAACATGCCCCTCTAAACACTTCCTATATCGGGCGATGATGGGTTTTCCTCATCTATGGGAATGGATTTCTATTTGTCCCCCATACACTTTGAAAATGAACATGAACAAGAGGTACAAGAAGAACTGGTAACTGTTCATTATCAAAATCATTTGATAACAATTCTTGCGGCCTTTTTTTTAGCTCACACAGACCAGTTAGCGAATATTTCTTGTTTTCGGGCGTTTTTCGTTTTGGTTGGTTATTCCTTGAATAATCAACGAATGTTTCCACGCAAAAGTCAATCTCTCCGATTCGGCTCAAAAATTTTTGCTGTGCGTTTCAAGGTGTCTAGATCAAAATTCGCATTATGTCCGTCCGCCGTTCGATTTCTGGTACCTAGGGGGGTGTGTGGGCTATCATTTTTCACTAAATCTCGGAAGCTGAATCCAATGAACCGGGTACCGGAATGATTGTCAGCCACTGGAAGAGGTTATGGTTCAAAATTGGTATATATCTTCCCATTTCGAATTTGTGTTTTCGAGATTTCTGGTACCTGGGCGTGTGGGGTATCATTTTCCACTAAATTTTGGACGCTGAATCCAATGAGACGGGTCCTGGAAAGATTGGCGAAATTTGCCAATAACATTTAAAGTTATGGACGCTGAATCGATTGAAATTAGTCACCATGCTCCTGGAATAACCAACCCCTGTGAATGTATTTTTAGCGTCTTCTCCACGATTTTTCTGGTTTTGTGCGATGCCTTGTTTGGGGACGGTTTTCATTAGGAGGAAAGGCGTAGGTGGGAGGCCGAAAAAATCCATCATCCGTGCCCAATGTTCCCGTTGTTGACCCAGTCACCATACACCATGCAGCAGGTGCTCACTGACAACGTTGTACATTTTTACTCGTTACTCTACTTCTACTGCACTGATTTCAACTTTTCAAATTGCAATATATTCTTGTGATGTTTCTGAATCTAAATAAGATAATAGATAAAAACTCAAACAATTTTCTATTTTAAAATTGCATGACCCTCTTAATTTGGACTTTTGTTTAAGAGAAAAGACACGCACTACTTCACCGGTTTTGAGGGAGACGAAGTTCACAGTGCAATACTGGGGTCCAGGACCAGCGCTGTCAACGATGGCCACCAGGGGTCGTTTGGAGGCGAACGGGTCGGACGCATCTCGCGGGCAGTGGATGAGTCTTAGTGTTTTGACGGTACCCAAAGACCAAGTGAACACTTCGGTTGCATCCCCACTCCCAGGAACGGTCCATACCTAAAATGTAAGAACGTACGCGTCAATACAGCTCATTGTAACAGAGAATACCACAATAATACACATGCTCAAGCAGGGCACACATAATACAGTAGGATACCAATGACTCTTCCAATAAGGCCCATTTTATGGATATATTTATTTATTTTTAAAAATGGGCCTATTTAATATAATTTCTTTGATAACTTCAAAAAACATCATAAAGCAAGGAAAAATACTGAATTTTCCGAATAAAATACAATTCAAACACCAATAGACATAGTCCGATTTTAGTAAAACCTACCCTGAAGATTGAAGTTTCTCAAATTTAATACTTCAC
Organism: Cyrtorhinus lividipennis; assembly: GCA_019603395.1. Classification (NCBI taxonomy): domain Eukaryota; kingdom Metazoa; phylum Arthropoda; class Insecta; order Hemiptera; family Miridae; genus Cyrtorhinus; species Cyrtorhinus lividipennis. The sequence continues at coordinate 11,134,585 of CM034001.1, forward strand.
ATAGGCTGTAAGCTTTGCCACTCTGCCATCACCTCGTCTATCAAGGCACTATTGTACTCTTCTAAGTACCCTATTTGTCGTAAGTATCCTGTACATACCCTACATATCCCATATGTCGTGCATTAGGGGCTCCTTAATGGTCGATTGAATCAGCGTTGCAAAAAAAATGAGTTTTTGTTGGATATTCATTGAATAATTAACCTATATTTTCATGCAAACAGTCAATCTCTCCGATTCGGCCCAAAATTTTCTTCTGGGCGTTTCAAGGTGTCTAGATCAATTGGCCGTCCACGCCGACTTTGGTAGTAGAAAATTGTCTAAAAATCTGAAATTTTGGTCAGGGACCCGCTTCCGGCTCTAGTTGGTCCTCGAAACTTTTCAACCCGATCAGACTAAATTGGGTGAGGGGGGGGATCAAAATGTGTTTTTTGAAAAATAGATTTTCGAGATTTTTGGCGATCTAGGCAACTGGGGTATCATTCTCTACTAAATTTTGGACGCTAAATCCAATGAAATGGGTCCCAGAACGATTGGCGTCCTCTGGATGAGGTTGTAGGTCAAAATGAGTACCTATCTACCCATTTCGAATGAGTGTTTTCAAAATTTTTGGTTCCTAGGCGTGTGGGGTATCATTTTTCACTAAATTTTGACCCTAAATCGATTGGAATGGGTCCGGTACCCACCACACCCTCTGTTTCCCCCATGTTCGGCGTGTGGGGTATAGTTTTTTACAAAATTTTGGACGCTGAATCGATTGAAACGGGTCCCAGACTGATTGGCGCCCACCGGAAGTGGGTATGGGTCATAATCGGTATCTATCTACCTATTCCGAGATTTTGTTTTACTTTGTAAAACCCCCCTTGGCGTGGGGAAACGCAAATCGAATTGATTGCAGGTCTCATGGACCAACATTTCTGAACTCGTGATATTCTTATTCTATTGGAACCTCAAACAGCAAAATATTTGAACAGAGCTTCATTTTTTCCGAAGATAATGTAATATATTGTTAAAACGCCTTTAAAGACATTGAGTTTCTCATTCATTTTAGCTCAAACTGCCAAATGAAAGTGGTAGATATTTTCCCGGTTGATTTCTCACCATTGGGAATGGCGTGAATAGCTGATCTCGTGTCCATAATTATACTACCCAATATATCGTGAATATTGAGTTGACACTCAGAGTGTATTACTAGCCCTGACTGAGAAGACAGTGGTTTCAGCTGATTCAACTTCTACTTGACGCCACTTCTCATTCTTGTCTTCTTGGCTCCCATCTTCCGAATTTATCCTGTTTCGAATACTTGGTTTCCTCGCCTCTACTGAAGAAATACATCCCGTGTTGAGAACAAAGTAGTTTACTTCAGTATCAAGTAACATAGACACCGGATTATTGGGTGAGTTACTTCAGTATTCTTGATTTCGTACATACCCAGGTTACTTAGGGGCACTAGGTGATAGGGATCAGATTTATCAAGAAATACTCACGAGTAAAATATGATTCTACACCGCTTTACGGCGACACAAACAAATATTAAGTTACCTAACTTCCTCATTATCGTAATCAAAGGGTTTGAACAGGCTTCGTAACCAGCTCAAAAGTTTTATTATATACTGGATAGAAATGTAGACTACCTGAGCTCCCGTGCCGTAGCCAAGTACAAGCAAAAGTGGGGGGGTCGTGTCGCTTTCGATTTCCGCTACTTGAGGATAGTTTTCAGGATCGTTGTAGTCGCAGGTTTCAAATCTTGCCCAGACAATTTGTTGATCTCTCGACTCACCCGGAAGAACGCTCGAGTAAGCCTGTAAAACGGAAATTCAGACGACTAGAAGAATTTATGTAAATAAATGAGGTTTATTTTTAATCTTAAAAACTTATCACACTTGGGGTTTGATTTATACAGCTCATTTCAAACAACAACAAAAACCCATAAATTCCTATAACTCCCTTAATTATCAGCAAATATCCCTAGGGTTATTATTCTGTAGGAAGTACAGTTGAATTATCCCCCTCCGTATGTACAATACACAAATTAACAAGAAACCTTTTGTTGTTGGTGAGTACAATCATTCATTTTTCCAATGTAAAATGAATGTCCCTTTTCAATAAGGTTTAATTTGGTGGATAATAAATCTTAATACCAAAACTGAACACTTCTTTCGTGATTTTTTAAATCTGAAATTCTACACATCTAATGTGGCTCTTTTTCAAAAAGCCAGAATGTCGGCTTCCCTACGGTACAATTTATAGGAGGATTTAGCGGTAAAAATCCTATTTGAATGTTGAGAAAAAATTGAATTTTCAAGGAATTCGTCATAATTAACGAAAAGGTTACTTTTTCGCAGAAATAAATGTATCGCAGGGTTGTTGAAGGCTGAATTGAATGGTGACATTCTCAGACGTTTACAGCACTTGTGCCGAATCTCTCACCACTCAGGTTGAGAAAAAGTAATACTGTGAATGTACAAAATGTGAATTTCGAGAAATGAGTTTTTGAGATTTTTTGCAATCTATGCGTGTATCGTTTTCGACTAAACTCTGGACGCTGAATCTGATGGAAAGGGTCGAAGAACGATTGGCACCCACTCGAGGAGGTTATGGGTCAAAATGGGTATCTATTACCCATTTTGAATATGTGTTTTCGATAATTCTGGTACCTACCTAGGCGGGTGAGTTATGATTTTCCACTAACATTTGGACGCTGAATCCAATGAGACGGGTCTAGGAACGATTGGTACCCTCTGGATGAGGCTATGGGTCAAAATGGGTGCCTATTTACCCATTTTGAATGTGTGTTTTATAGATCTGGTACCTAGGCGTGTGGGGTATCATTTTCCACTAAATTTTGGACCCTGAATCGATTGGAATGGGTCTAGGACCCACCACACCCACTGTTTCCCCCATTTCCCTTATGTTGAAGACATGAATCTCCATGCGCCTGGTCCGAGGAATAACCAACCCGTGTCTAGGAATTTGCAGAGTTTTCTGCTATACTACTAGCTTTCTGAGGAGGAATTTAGTCGTGTAGTATGTTTATAGCTTATAATGATAAGCTATAAACATACACCTTCCCCTCCTTCCATATCACCTTTCCGTGATATCGGTCCTTCTTGGAAATCAAAGATTATTATTTGTGCGTGCGAAACATTGAATGCTCATTTTGAGGCTGAATGCATGTAATAGCGATTGAAAATCTTCAATCGCCTTCTGTGAGACACTAGTCCTAGGGGATAGATATCTATAGTGACGTCAGGTCTCAGGATAATAGAACCAGTAAAATAATGATAAAATGAAAGATACATCGACAATCGTAAAGAAGCTACTCTGCGATCAAGGTTAAACTATGTGCGCGTAGGTCAGGAAAATATAATGGTGATTTCGTTGAACTGCGACGACGCGAAATGAAAATTAGTCCTCAAGGACGAACAGGTGCGTCAAACCGTTCATTTTCCAAAGTGTGGCAAAATCAAGGACAAAGGACATCAAAGTGAGGTCAATGCACTAACGGTATCAGTGCGAACAAAGGAGGTGGCACCTGAGAGAACACAATTTTACCTGTGGCACAACTTCATGTATGAAGCCCGCGACGGATTCTATGATTGACGGGTCGCTGACGGGTTGTGGCAGAACGACGTGACCGTTGAAATTGGACTTGGTTGGTTTCCTCGACGTCGGATCAGCTGACATTTTGACGATACCCCCTGGACGCAGGACCTGGGTCGCACCTTCGGGACGAAGGACGCACGGGGAAAAAAATCCTCCAAGTTATTAGCCTCAACCACATCCAAATCCACAACTAAGCATCTGCCAAAATAAAACATCAAAGGGCGAAATAAAAAAGAAAAAAAACTCCACTCTTGACCTTGATGAAAGAGAACGAAAGGAATAAACAAAAGCAATTACGATAGAAAACACTGAAATTCCCAGTCAGTAAACAACTCTCCAAGGAAAATAAAAGCCCACTCACCTATCTCATGTTACGAAAAATCCTATTCAACACTAATTATTTCACACTGAGGGAAGTTCGCGATAAATTTAGGTGGAAACTGAGCAGGACGAACGGACGCTCAAAAAGAATTTCAACTAAGACGCAAATAAACTGTCACTGCAACATTTCTCTTGACAACCAGCTGTTCGAAGCCATTACATCACAGCACCACCCGAGTCAAAACTTGTCCATTCTGACGGCAAAAATTGATTATTCCTCCATCATAAAACTCGAGGATTGAAATTTTAATTTTTCCTGTTATTTTTTGTTGAATATTTGTGTTCTTAAAATCTACAAAACTTGGGATAGTGAATAATCAAAGTTGTGGGAAGGAGAACATAGTCAGCTGATTCATGTAAACAACTCATTGGAATCGCTCTGCGCGCGCAGAGATCAAATTTGTTCTCATTTTTGTTTTGTTTTGCCATTTGTTTTTGTTTGGCCGTTAACGCGTTCGAATGGTTATTGTTATTCAATAAATTGCAGTGTTCGGTTTGAGTAGTACCGAGTAATTTCGACAGTTTTATTAAAATGCACTATGATTAATCCTTGATGTTGACGAAGTGGGGCAATTTGGTGAGTCACTCTCCTGGACCCGCCTCATTGGTGGAAAAAGTAGCCACTGGCATAGGTCAAGGATTATGAACGATAGTTCCGTAGGAAGACATGGTAGGAAGATCGAATGGGCTGTTTCACGAATGACCCGAAATGATGATTGTCGATAACATTCGTCAGCTATAGTTTGATATCGGCCAGCGTCAACCCTTTTCGAGCCCACCAATCGAAACCACACCCCTGTGACGTCTCACACTCTTCACTATAATAATAATTTGTCTGATGCAGTGTTCCAAAAAGCAATTCATTTATTTATACTCTTTTGGGTAGGTAATACGATAATAGGTAACGCTAAACGCATTTTGCAAGAGGAGCGGTCTACTAATTTTTTATTTTATTTGCAATTGAAAAACTGTGTAAAATACACTTTTTGTTTTTGGTATCCAACTCATGCGGTGTAAAACCTATGTAGAGTGTCAAAAGCCAAATTCTCACCAAACTAAAAAAATTGTTGAAGATTAGGAATTTCAATGCTTCCAAGGTACTACAAACATGGAAAATTGGAAAAACAACAACCATAAGCGAATTTCATGTTCACGCAACTTCCTAGTGTGGACACAATCGACCTGTCAAAGGCACTTGCTTTTAAATAATATTTGATGATATTTCTGTTGTCAAATCCATTAAACCCCTTTCCACATCTTTTGGCAACAGGAACACTATTCCATTCCCGTTCGGCGTTCAATATTAAAATTAATCCTGAGAACGTGAAGGAAGCATCATGCCAGGATTAGAGCATCCTTGTCCTTTTCGACCGAAATCTTCGGAATTATGAAAATTGTGTCACTTAAAATGTCATGTCTTAACTTCGGCGTAAACGCCCCAAAAAGCGTTATACAGAAAGAGAGACAGGAAAAGTATGATTTATGTCGGTTTTAAAAATGGGTTCGATTATGGGGCCCTGGAAAATAGTTTTTTCTACGAATTCAACGATACCAAAGGCAAAGACGCTGGAAATTCACATGGGTTTGTCATTCCTCGGACCAGGCGCACGGAGACTCATTTTTTCAACATGGGGAAAATGGGATAAACAGTGGGTGTGGCGGGTCCCGGGCTCATTCCAATCGATTCAGGGTCTAATATTTCTTATTTAAATGCATTAGAAAAAATTGTATTCAGGTTTGTCACACGAGGGCCTGTGACTGTCAAAAGTTTACCAGGTCCTGGAGCTGTTAAATGTAATCAAACCAATGTAGTTAAGCAGCTGGCAATATTTTCACTATCCTGGAAAAAATGTTCCATGTACTACAGTTACAGAATAGATATCCCTTCTTAAATAGCTCTTAGTTTTACTGCGCTTGTCTTGGTGAACTTCCGTCCTTCCAACCTGGAACAAGCGTTGTACGAATAATGCACACTCTACGTATAATAATTTCAGGCTGAGAGAACCCGTCATCATGCGGTGTTTCATCGGTTTTATGACGGCGATTTTGATCAACGCCAGCCTGGCTACTAAGAATAATGTCCTCCTCGTCATCTTTGATGATCTGCGACCTGCCCTGGGATGCTACGGTGACAAAAACGCGGTTACACCGAATATCGACTCTGTTGCTGAGGAAGGCGTGCTGTTCCAGCGGGCCTACGCTCAGGTTCTACCTCTGATTTTCCTTGACATTGTATTCAATTTATATTCCCTCTTGGTACAAGTTGTTCACAAGAAATTGATTATATTACATTGCTTATACTACAATGTTTCAATTTCCACAGCTGATGTGCCAATAGATTAGATTAATTACACAGGGGCAAAGGGGGCGTCCACTGCAGTGTCCAACCCCCCCCCCCCCCCGCACTTAGACCAAGTGGCTAACCCCTGGAGCTCATCTTGGCCGAAGCTCCGTGTTCCCGACTAGATCTAGCAGAGCTCCGACCAGTTTCTCCTGGTAGAGGATGTCCCTTCCGTCCGAAGTCCCGAAGGTTCTGAAACGCCTATGTTCCAGGACAATTGAAGACGATGTGAGGCGCTGTCTCCTCGTCTTCGCCACAGAATCTGCAGTCAGGGGTACCATTGCGCAACCCAATCCTGCAAAGATGCCTCCTGAAGTCCCCGTGTCCTGTAAATAAGGCAACGGTGAGTCTCAGGGAAGCTCTGTTAAGGTTAAGGCATCTCGTGGCCCTTCCTTAGTTGGGACCAGTCATCATGGTGTGACCGTGTTCTTGCCGCGGCGTCCGCTCCCAGCGCCTCTGGTGCTGGGAGCGAACCCAGGTTGCCGCGTACCCCGATAGTCGGGTGCGGGAGATTCCTAGGCATGGTTCAGGTCCCGTAAAAACAGTCCCCGACCCACGCCTGGCCAGAGCATCGGCTCGGTCATTACCCTCAACCCCTGAGTGGCCCGGGACCCATGCGAGGACAACCTTGTTTGTCCCAATCAGTAGCTGGAGGGCTTTCCAGCACTCAAGTACCAGCCTCGAGTCAGAGCTCGATCCCATTAGGGCCTTTAGTGCTGCTTGGCTGTCAGAGAAGATGTGGATCCGCCTACCTCGGTAGGCCCTCCTCAGCACATTTCACTTTCTGTTCTGGTACCTAGGCGTGTGGAGTATCATTTTCCACTAAATTTTGGAAGCTGGATTCAATGAAATGGGTCCCGGGACGAGGTTATGGGTCAAAATGGGTACCTATCTACCCATTTTGAATATGCGTTTACGAGATTTCTGGTACCTAGGCGTGTGGGGTATCATTTTCCAATAAATTTTGGACCCTGAATCGGTTAGGTGCGGGACCGGCCACACCCACTGTTTCCCCCATGTTGAAGAAATGAGTCTCCATGCGCCTGGTCCGAAGAATAACCAACCCCTTTTTATGAATTCGCAGCGTTTTGGTTGGTTATTCCTTGAATAATCAACCTATGTTTTCATGATAATGGTCAACCTCTCCGATTCGGCTCAAAATTTTTATCTGGACGTTTCATGATGTCCTGATCAAAAAATCTGCAAATTCTTACACACGGGTTGGTTATTCCTCGAATGGGGGAAACAGTGGGTGTGGCGGGTCCCAGACCCATTCCAATCGATTCAGGGTCCAAAATTTAGTGGAATATGATACCCCACACGCCTAGGCACCAGGAATCCTGACACATACAAAATGGGTGGATACATACCCATTTTGACCCATAACTTCTTCCGGTGGGTGCCAATCGTTCTGGGACACACATCATTGAATTCAGCGTCCAAAATGTAGTGGAAAATGATACCCCACACGCCTAGGTAGCGGAAATCCCGAAAACACATAATCAAATTGGGTAATAAATACCCAATTTGACCCATAACTTCTTCCAGTGGGTGCCAATTGTTCTGGGACCCATTTTATTGGATTCAGCGTCCAAAATTTAGTGGAAAATGACACCCTACTCGCCTAGGTAGCAGAAATCCCGAAAACACATATTCAAAATGGGTAATAAATACCAAATTTGACCCATTACTTCTTCAAGTGAGTGCCAATTGTTCTGGGACCCATTTTATTGGATTCAGCGTCCAAAATTTTGTGGAAAATGACACCCCACTCGCCTAAATCACCCAAAATCTCGAAAATAAATTTTTCAAAAAACCCCTACCCCCTCCAAATTTGGTCCGATCGGGCTGAAAAGTTTCGAGGACCCATCTCGGCTTGGAACAGACCCCTGACCCAAATTTCAGATTTTTAGAAAATTTTCTACTACCAAAAGTGGCGTGGACAATGGACGGCGTACGGCGGACGGACATTGACCTTTTTTGATCAGGACATCATGAAACGTCCAGAAAAAAATTTTGAGCCGAATCGGAGAGGTTGACCATTATCATGAAAACATAGGTTGATTATTCAAGGAATAACCAACCAAAAGGTCAATGTCCGTCCGCCGTCCATTGTCCACGCCACTTTTGGTAGTAGGGTAAGTGCACCAGTTACCGCCACCTTAAGAGTGCGCCTTCAGTTTTTTCCCATTTTATTCCTTATCATTCAATCAAATTTCCAATCTTCGAGCTTTATTAGATCCGTAAACAAGTGACCAACAAAACGCAGTCCATTTCTTCTCAAATGAACTTGAATTAAGTCGTTAAAATGGAAAAAAACCTGGAGTGGTTTCAGTTCCAATGTTCAGCAGGGGTTTGCCAGTCACCAACAGCGTAGCGTCCCAGTATTCACCACTTGTTTTTGGATAATAATTCACGCAACTACGTAACAGAAAATCACAGTGAATTGAGTCTGATAGACAAAAAAGTTTTTAATTCAGCAAAGGGGTAGGTAACATAAAAAAATGATAGGTACAACCGTAAGGCACACGTTAAAAGAACGACGAAAATATCACACAAAGAGGGGAATCAAAGTTGTTATTGTATGGGTTCTGGCCCGAAAGTGGTCCTGGTTCAAGAATATTTGAAACAGTCAGTTTGATAAATACCTATTAAGGAACTGCCTTATAATTCAACGTTAACTGAGCCGGGAAAACTAACTTTGTCCCTACAATTTCCGAATACCGAAGGAGTGTCAAGCTTCGCCACGATATCATCATTTTGTACCACCATCCGTTCTCCGGATAATTTGAATACGGTTTTTAACCTATTGTAAGGCACCAAGGGACTGACAGTTGCAAATCCTTGAGCGTCAATGTTTTCAACTTTACAAACTGTTCGTCTCAACTCGTTGTTAGCACCGACAGAAATAATTGCATAATCGCCCTCAGTAATTTCAAACTCTTCCTTGTTGTCTTCTACTATTAGTTCGCTGTCGCAGTTTGTGGAATAGATATCATTTTTGCCTTCTGAGAGATCTAGAACAGGGGATTCTTTTCGAACTTGGCTACTGACGGGTGAATTCAGAGCGGCTTCTATGTCGGTGATGATGGATTCTGCTTGAATGGCCAATGGCAGCGAGTGAAGGTCACTTTCTTCATGCGGTTCAACACTGTTGTCTACTCTTCCTCCAGGCTCACCTGGGTCATTTTCTTCTTGAGGGGCCAACTGCGATGTGCAAAAAATGTAACCATCCTCTCCTAATGTAGCATTCTCGGATGTTATTTCTTCAGGCTCATCTGGTTCGGTTATATCAGATTCTGTCGGCTGCCATTCCTCTTCGCTGTCGCTCGATGATACTATCACTTTTCTCTTTGGTTTTGGCTTCACTTTCTTTTTTGATTGTTTCTCCTTCTTCTTCAAAGCAGCCTCTTCAGATTTTTGTTGTTTGAGCTTCTCTTTTTCATTCCTCTTTCGTTCTCTCATCAATGCTCTCTCCTTCTTCTTGTTTTCCTCTTCTTGTTTCTTGTCTTCCTTCTTTTTTAGGTAAGCCCTGTAAGCCACTGACGATACTACACTCGGTAACACTTCCCTTCTGCGTCTGGGAATCATAGGTTTCACAGTTTCGTTTGGCCAAATCAAGGAATTTTTGAACGGACTAGGTAGCAAGGCTTGAATCTTACTGACAGCTGAGTTTGGTGCGGGATTCTCAACCTCAAGAAAATTTCGTTACCCACGCCGCGTGACATTTTTCGGCCAGTGAGTCCAAGGCTAAAGCATGTTCCATGCTAAAATATTATTTCAAATGGAAATAGCAGAAAAGATTTGAAAATTTATAGTGGCGATTTCTGGAACAAAAGGGTGATGGACACTGGAACATGGTGGTTGATTTATCAACACGTACCTGAGCCAAAGATCAACACCCCCTGGTGATCACTGGATCCGGTTACTTTTTCTAAAAAACTGGAATGCCGTTGTGTTCCTCACAAAAAAACAGACTCGATAACCTGAAAACTAAAAATCTATCTTATGAGCTAGTAATCACCACCCCTGGTGATAATTGGCTTATGTAGTTACGAGGTGTTCCAATGTGGCGCTCCCTTGTTTTTAATATTATTACTCTCCCAATCGAGTTTCCAGAAGTCCAATCGTATTCAAAAAACTATATTCTACGCACGAAAACAACAGGGAACGACGAAAGTCCACTTAAACCCATTAAAAATCTGACTTTGTCCGGTGGAAGACGGTCCGTGGAACCAGACCCGTTTTGAGAGGAAAATTTTGAGCGATTCGTCTAGAAAAATCTTATTATCAAATGAATTGTGGGGGGGTCGATGGTTTTGAAAAAATGGAGGGTCTGTTCCCAGCCGAGATGGGTCCTCGAACTTTTCAGCCGATCGGACCAAATTTGGAGGGGGTAGGGGTTTTTTGAAAATGGATTTTCGAGATTTTGGGTGATTTAGGCGAGTGGGGTGTCATTTTCCACTAAATTTTGGACGCTGAATCCAATAAAATGGGTTCCAGAACAATTGGCACCCACTTGAAGAAGTAATGGGTCAAATTGGGTATTTATTACCCATTTTGAATATGTGTTTTCGGGATTTCTGCTACCTAGGCGAGTAGGGTGTCATTTTCCACTAAATTTTGGACGCTGAATCCAATGAAATGGGTCCCAGAACAATTGGCACCCACTGGAAGAAGTTATGGGTCAAATTGGGTATTTATTACCCAATTTGATTATGTGTTTTCGGGATTTCCGCTACCTAGGCGTGTGGGGTATCATTTTCCACTACATTTTGGACGCTGAATTCAATGATGTGTGTCCCAGAACGATTGGCACCCACCGGAAGAAGTTATGGGTCAAAATGGGTATGTATCCACCCATTTTGTATGTGTCAGGATTTCTGGTGCCTAGGCGTGTGGGGTATCATATTCCACTAAATTTTGGACCCTGAATCGATTGGAATGGGTCTGGGACCCGCCACACCCACTGTTTCTCCCATTCGAGGAATAACCAACCCGTGTGTAAGAATTTGAGGATTTTTTATCTTATAGGTATGATTTTCCCAGCTACATTTCTCCTTCAAACTAAATTTTCGATTGATAGTATCTTCTCTACCCGGTTTATTCAGAAATTTCTTGACGTCATCAAATAGCAAGAGTATTACTGGCTTTTCAGAAAATCGTAGTACTGTGGAAAACATATTTTGTTTTACCTATAACCAACTATACATTACATTGTGGTACAACTACAACCATGGCATGGTTACTTATATGAATCGCACCTTCATAATTATCATTAGTGGGAGTTTTACAAACCTGGTACATTGAGTAAAGACCCAGAAGGATGTGAACAGAGGTAGTTCTTTCAAAACTTGCTAATATAACTCTTATCATATTTCCCGATTGCATTTTGAAAAGGAGTCTTGAGCGCATCTTCACACTCCCATTAGAAATAGGTAATTGCTCGAAAGATGGTTGTATTATGGAATATTAGAACAATCGAAACTGATCTTATCTCATCAAGTACCGTTCCTACGGAAAACCTGGCTGCCCCGAGGAATCTCCACACTCGCCTACAAAGAATCTTCTGTTGTAATTGGTGTATAATGAGGAAATGTCTTTTGTACTTTCCAGCAAGCGTTGTGTGGACCATCAAGGAATTCATTTTTGACCAGCCGCAGACCTGACACGTTGCGTTTGTACGACTTCTACAGCTACTGGAGGACATTTTCGGGGAATTTTACTACAATTCCTCAATATTTTAAAGAAAATGGATTTACAACCAAGTCCATTGGGAAAATTTTCCACCCTGGTATGTTTAGTAGAGTATTTTGATCATTTCTCTTTAACTCTAGTTACTATCAAGTGCGTGATTAGTTTTTGAACCGTCAATCTCATCTCTCTAGGTGCAAGCAGTAACTTCTCTGATGATCAACCTTACAGTTGGACTGAGCCTCCTTTTCATCCTCCAACACAAATTTACAAAAATGCTGAGGTCTGTTGGTCTGACGACGATCCGTACGTGCCAAGGAAGAATGTTGTCTGTCCAATTAACCCTCAAAACCAACCAGGCGGAATGTTACCGGACATTGAGAGTACAAGAGAAGCCTTGGAATTTCTAAAGAATACTTCTTCAGAGCAGCCATTTTTTCTTGCTGTGGGATTTCACAAGCCTCATCTGCCTCTGAAGTACCCTCGACGATTCAATGGTGAGTTGTACTCTATTTGTATGAGGTGCTACTATTGATACTACTCACACATCCCTTGTGCAAAGAAAAATTTTTCATAATTTCACGCCACCAAAAAGTGTTTTTTAATGTAATTTTATATTAATTAACAAGAATATTACAGTAGTGCTGATTTCTTATACAGTAGACTAAATTATTCTAACTCACATGAGACATGTGTACAGCCCTTCACCAGGTACTTAACATTTAAAATATTAAATGATTTAATCTTAGTTCCCGTTTCAGATTTCCATGACATCAACAATGTAGTTCTTCCCAAATTCAGAGACAAACCTACCAGCTTACCAGATGTTGCGTGGAATCCTTGGACGGATTTGAGAGAGCGGCATGATATCCAAAAGTTGAACTTGAGTTTTCCCTATGCTGGCATTCCAGGCAAGTAAACGCCATAAGGAGCTCAACATAAACATTGACAAAAAGCAATCCTGTTAAATAAAGTTGAATCCTCGGACCAGGTGCATGGAGACTAATTTCTTCAACATAGGAAAAATGGGGGAAACAGTGGGTCCCGGACCCATTCCAATCGATTCAGGTCCAAAATTTATTGGAAAATGATACCTTCCACGCCTTGGTACCTGAAATCTCGAAAATACACATTTGAAATGAGTAGGTATTTTGACCCATAACCTCCTGTGGTGGGTGCCAATCGTTCCTGGACCCATTCCGTTGGATTCAGCGTCCGAAATTTAGTGGGAAATGAAAACCCACATGCCTAGATCGCAAAAAATCTCGAAAATTTTTTTAGAAAAAAACATTTTGACCCCTACCCCGCCCAAATTTGGTCCGATCAGGCTGAAACGTTTTGAGGACCTAAAGCAGGGAATGGACCCCTGACCCAAATTTCAGATTTTTAGAAAATTTTCTACTACCAAAGTCGGCCTGGACGGCGGACGGACATTTGCTTATTTTGATTTAGACTTCTCGAAACGTGCGGAAAAAATGTTTGGGCCGAATCGGAGAGATGGCCTTTTTTTATGAAAACATAGGTTGATTATTCTAGGAATAACCTAAAGAAGTCTTCAGAACTACTTGCAACCATTATTCCGACTCACTATTATGTTGCTGACTAAAAATTCGAATCCCCACAAAATGTAATCTCACGAATTTAATGTGAGTTTCAAAATTTTATTTTTCCAATGCGGAATAACAATATGTGAACCAGTTATGTGTACCCTAGGAAAGCCATGTGAAAAACACGTTCCAAAAAGAGATCAAAATTAGTCTTTGAAGCGCTCAGCTCCTAAGTACTATCCAATGCTGAATAGTTTCCAATTGGCAACAGGCCCCTCTATTCAGTACCTTGTTCCAGACACTTTTGCCAAGTTTATACTGCAGAGTTACTACGCCTCCGTGACGTACGTTGATACACTTTTGGGTCTGATCATTGACCAATTACGTTCCTCCATGATATACGAGAACACCATAGTGGCCATCATAGGAGACCATGGTGAGTTTAGACGTTTTCGTAGTATATAAGGGCGTCACTAAAATTTCCTGTTAGTTCACGGTTTTGCGTCTAACAGGCAAGATGAATGAACCACAGTCTTGGAATGGACTGGGGAGGGGGGGGGGGATGCCACAAAAGAGCCAAGGGCCACTGTAAAGCCTTCAAAATTAGCGTTTTTCATTCTCCAGCAGTGCCAATCAGGCCTATCACTTTCTTACATTTATATTCAAGGAGATTTCAAGTCCAACAGTCCACCTACAACAACTTCTAGCCCATTCATTTCTTGAAGCGGAAAATAAATTGCTCCCCCGAACATGCGGTAGCTTTAGGATGTTGGTGACCCCAGGCGACGCCTAGCATGGGGGTTCTTTGACATCAGCAAATCGCAAGGCAATACATGGAGCGAAAGTGCGACGGATTTTCCGAGTGATTCGCCATTCAGTCATATAGTTATAATGGAATGAATGTTGCTGCTTTAGCCAGCGTCGCTGTTTCTTGATTTCTTTTCCACTTTTTTGGAGGTATCTTCATGGAAGTGCTAAGTATATAATATACTAGAAGCATGCCAAAGTAATAGTCTGCAGTTGTTCATTCAGTGTATTATGAAATTCTATTCAGCAAGTCAAAAAACAAGAGGCAGTCGGATAAATCCTTTCAGAAGTTTTTTACGACCAATGTAGCATTTGCCGTATTATATCCCTGAGACAAAAAAAGCTATTCAGCACAGCAACGTTTGGGAATAAGCTCTCAATATTTCTCGTCATTTGACTCAATTTTCTTCTCACTCAAAATAAAAGTGGAGTCAAAAGTTAAAAGGTACTGGCATTTGTTAGTAAAAGAGTCCTTGAAAACTACCTTTATAGGAAAGCGATTAATTTCATGCAAACAGGGAGTAAAAATAGCAAATTTTAGACAATAACATAACATACTCATTGATGGTAGAATTAACCATTGTTATTGTGCTATGAATTTACTAAACTAGTGTTAAAACCAGGTGATACTGTTATATTATGTACATACTTGAATAATAAAATGTAAAGAAAAAAGTTTTAGAAGAAGCGACGCGTGCATGTCGAAATTTGATGGTGAATCATCCCTAAATATTTTCTTATCTCCGAAGACCTCAGAAGCCGAGCGAACTATTCCACACCTAGCGAAATTTTTGGACACTCATTGACTCTTGCACTAGTCTTGGCCCCCTTCCTACCCGCTTTCTCGGGACGCGTTTTTTTATGGTATCTTCACATTATCATTAGATTAACTTACAGGCTTATTGTAGATGGGGCCCCCATCTGTTGGGGGCCCAGGCGACTGCCAGTGTCGCCTATGCCTAAGGTCACCCTTGTCCCCAAGCTCGGATAATAATTTTGAGCAAAAGTTGTGCTGGTTCAATGTCGAGGCAGCTCTTCCATTGAAAGCTGACAGATCGCCCTAACTGATGAAGGAGCCTAACCTTCTTCTTAACCGTTTTAACTCCATCCTAATAGCAACCACCTGGATTGCAGAGCCAGCGCATTACGGTGTCATACACGAGCGGTTTTTTCTACGGGTTTTGTGGATTTTTTGAAGACCCGCGGGTCTGGCCTGTACGACGTTGGAGGTAGTCAACTTTCGGTTCTGAAGAGCAAAGGTTCGACCCTATCGCCAAACACGTGCAGTTGTTTTGACGAAGAGAATCGTTCGGGTCTCACCAAATCCAGATTAAACCCTTCGAAATCGCCGATCCCCTACCTACGTACAGTTTTGAGAACTGTGACTTTGATTGCAGTCGAACCATCAGTTGTGCTCTGCTGTTTACGCTGTCGTGTTTCAATTTGTGCTCTTGCATTCCTTTTTTTGTGGATTGTCGTAAAAATTGGTAAAGAATGCGCTTATGGCTGGCCTCCTTTCTCAGGCGAATCCATTTCTTCTCTAACTGCCTTCTTTTCCTCATCCGCAAGAGCTGGCTGGTAGCTTAAACACCACCACCAGCAACAACTTCACGTTGTCTGATGTCCATGTTTAAATATTCACTTTACTTAGTAGAAATTAACAGTAGTACTGAACAATAAAACGCTGCAAATTCTTACACAGGGGTTGGTTATTCGTCAGACCAGGCGCATGGAAACTTATTTAAAACATGGGGGGAAATGGGGAAAACGGTGGGTGCGGCGGGTCCCAGACCCATTCCAATCGATTCAGGATCCAAAATTTAGTGGAAAATGATACCCCACACGCCCAGGTACCGGAAATCTCGAAAACGCATATGCAAAATGGGTAATATATACCCAATTTGGCCCATAACTTCTTCCAGTGGGTGCCAGACGTCCTGGGACCCACTTCATTGGATTCAGCATCCAAGATTTAGCGGAAAATGATACCCCACACGCCTAGATCGCCCAAAATCTCGCCATTTTTCAAAAAACACATTTTGACCCCTACCCCGCCCGAATTTGTTCCGATCGAGCTGAAAAGCTTGGAGGACCGTCCTAGGCCGGGAACAGACCCCTGACCCAAATTTCAGATTTTTAGAAAATTTTCTACTACCAAAAACGGCGTGGACGGCGGACGGACATTGACCTTTTTTGATCTAGACATCATGAAACGTCCAGAAAAAAATTTTGAGCCGAATCGGAGAGGTTGACCATTTGCATGAAAACATAGGTTGATTATTCAAGGAATAACCAACCAAAACCTATTGGTTTAGCCCCAGACCCGTCGGACATGTTTGACAGTTCTGGACCCGCGGATTTTTGGGTATCAACCACCCCACTCACGTACAGTTTTCAACCCTTGGCGGGTTTTCCAGAGGCGAGGACGTGAATGGTCGACGACAGGTCACAAAACCTCAGGTTTGGGTCGTCAGCTAAGTCTGACCCAAGCCCTCAGTCCAAACACGGGTTTCTGAACAAAAAACCGCTCGTGTATGGCACCCTATAGCCAGAGTAGAGAAAGTTGACATAATTACAGAGTCGTGGCTCCGCAAACGCTGGAACCCAGAAAATACCCATATACTGGGACAGTGGTAAATGACTGGAACAGCAGGAGCTATAGCTATTACACTGCAGATATCGACCTTTCCCAGCGTTTTGTTTTTTAATGATTTGAGGTTCTCATGAAACCCCGATGACCCTATATTTATCGAAAGCTCAACGGAAGGAGTTAACATTAAAAGTGGCCATAAATCTAACCTGAATTTCGGTAACTTTCCGTTTTCCGTCATCTTTTTACAGGTTGGTCCTTGGGCGAACACGGAGAATGGTCAAAATTCAGCAACTACGAAGTGGCCACTAGGGTACCTCTGATCATTCGAGCCCCCCCTCGTTCGGCGAGTACCCATGGACCCAATGTTCAAACAGAAATCGTCGAATTGTTGGACTTATTCCCCACTTTGGCTCATCTGGCGGGTCTTCCTGAAATACCGCCTTGCCAGGAGAGGCCGAAAGAATTGAAACTCTGCACCGAAGGAAAAAATATTCTTCACAGTGAGAGTCAAGTGAGTCTTCAAGTTGGAACATAATTGGTTCAAAAACAATTGTTCTGGCCCGAATCCGAGTCGTACCTATTCCACCATGACGTATAAAAAGGAGGTTTCTTAGAGACACGGTATTACGGAGTACGTCCTCGGTGTTGAAGCCAGAGACTAACGACTTCAAAGCTTGTTAAAACCCGGTGTGAGGGTTGAATGAATAAAAACAGTTTGAGGATTTTGTGGAAGCAGAGAGCAGTTCATGGGAGGGAGGGGGGGTATAGCTTTATGAGCTCAAGGTTTTTATATATTTATTCATAATAAGTTTTGATACATTGGTACACAGGCGGCGGTCGCTCGGACAGCAGGTTGAAGCGGCGAGCCAGCTCGCCGTAGGTAAACGTCTCGCGGGGGATGGAGAGCTTGTAAGCCAGGTACCGATGAAAAGCCCCCAAAACACGATCTATCTGCTCAAAGTGACACAGGCTCCAAATCACCGACGCATACTCCAGGACAGGCTACCCAAGAGTCTTGTAGAGAGAGATGAGGGTTGATGCTTCGGAGATGTCTGGTATTGCGCTTGATGAAGCCAAGTATGCGCATGCCACGGGATGCTACCTCTGCTATATGGCCAGAGAAGCAGAGCTCGGAGTCCAATAGCACGCCGAGGTCAACAATGGCATCCCTCCTGGGGAGTTCGATTCCATTGATATGGTATAAGTGAACAACGGGAGTGAGAGCAGTAAAAGGAGATGACCGCACACTAGGGTACGTACAGAGTGGGTTCAAAGCCAGACCACTGCGGCCACACCAGACTCCCTCTGGGCATCAAGGCTCTGCTGAAGGAGAAGGCAGTCAGAGGAGTCACGGATGGAGGTGAAGAGCTTCAGGTCGTCAGCATAGATTAGGAACTCAGTACGATAAAGACGAGAAGTGACCACATTGATCACCAGATTAAAGAGGAATTTATTGAATGTTAGATACGACTTGCTGAATTTTATGAGTCAAATTTACCGTTTGGTTGACTGTTGTGAACAAGGGATGATCTCTGAAGCGTTGTTCCTGTAGGACGGAATTTTAAGAAGCCCCAGAACGAGCTTCTCCTGGCTACCCCCACTCCTCCTAGTGTGGCCAGGTGGAAGTGTGTTTTTCCCGCAGAGATAGGGGCAACATTTAGGGGAAAGCCAAGCCCAGGTGGACAATTGGCGGCAATTTGTGAACAATATTTAGAGCTAACATGTCTATTTCGTGGTTTCAGACTCGGCCAGCATTTTCGCAGTATCCCCGCCCTAGTCAGCACCCTAAACTGAACAGCGACAAACCAAAACTCGCTGACATCCGCATCATGGGGTACACAATGAGAACAGACCGCTACCGGTACACCGAATGGGTTCAATTTCGAAATTTCACACCGTTATGGGCAAATTTAGTCGCTGCAGAACTCTACGACTATCAAATCGACGAAAATGAAGTGAAGAACGTGGCACACCTCAAAAGTTACTCCGACACTAGGAAACGTTTGAGCCAATTACTTCGCAAGCAAGGGCGGCCTTGACGGCTTCCCAATAAATAGAAAGTGATCAGAAAGTGACTTGATTGTGTGACGAAATTGACTCCACATCAACTAACTATTTTTTAGATCAAACGTGTGGATCTTTTGCAGGCATTGAACACAAAAGACATTCTGAATCCCTTTAATCACATGATTGTATTTCTCATTCGTCTTACATTTACAATACAATGTACATATTTCAGCATAAGAAAAACATTTATAGTTGATCAACTTGTCTCCACATTTATCAAGAAAGAATGATTTGCTAATGTAAAATTATTGCAATTATTTCACCTTTTACATCTTGACCGGAGTGCACTAACGCAATTAAAAAAGAGTGTCCACAGTTTTTAATGAATTGCTAACATTTGAACGCAATCTGGTAGAAAATGATTTTTTTTTTTTTTTTAAATTTGAAGAAAGAGCTAAAAAAAAACTAAAACCAACGCGTCTCAGTTCGGGTATTGAAAAGTAAAAGCACCCGTAAATTATTTACAAATACACGGTGTCAATTCCTTGCTTCTTCATTTTTTCTTGCCTCCAGCTTTCATATTGAAGTATCTCGCTTTCGGCTGAAATAGATAAAGCGATGTAAAAACTATTGACTCAGAAAGGAATTTAAGATACTATCCATCTACTTAACTATTTCTGATTCTTATTACGCATTTTAACAAAAATTCCAAGTGTCATGTACTTCATACTTTTCATTTTTAATAAGGCAATAACTGAATGTATGTTAGCGCTTCAAGCTCTGAATGTGTGGCAAGCCACCGCAATGGGTTCAGCACGCTAAAAGTAAAGTGATATCGTTATCAAAACTATTTTTGAAAAAAGGAACAATTATCATCTATTATCGTAATAAGGGTCAAAATGTTTTTTTTTTTTTTTAATGGATTTTTGGCGATCTAGGCGTGTGGGGTGTCATTTTCGACTAAATTTTGGACGCTCAATCCAATGATACGGGGCCCAGAAGGATTGGACCCCACCGGGAGAGGTTATGGGCCAAAATCTACCAATTTTGAATGTGGGTTTTTGAGATTTTTCGTACCTAGGCGTATGGGGTATTATTTCCCACCAAACTTAGGACGCTGAATCGATTGGAATGAGTCACCATGTGCCTGGTCCGAGGAATAACCAACCCCTGTGAAAGAATTTGCAGCGTTTTTTTTTTTTTTTTTTTTTTTTTTTTTTTTTTTTTTTTCAGGATGTATCCTTCCTCCGTTTTTGGTAGTGGAACTTGTTTTAAAATTCTGAAATTTTGGTCGGTTTCGGCTCTAGTTAATCCTCAAAACTTCCTTTCAGCCCAATTAGACCATATTTGAGGGGAGCAGGGGTGAACATGTGCTTTTTGATGAATGGATTTTCGGCGATCTAGCCGCATGGGGTATCATTTTCCACTACATTTTGGACGCTGAATCAATTGGATTGAATAAGGGATTCCCCACTCAATCCCCCCCCCCCCCATGCTCCTGGTCCAAGGAATGAACAAACCCTGTGAAGGTATTTTCAGCGTTCTCTACTCTCAACCTTAATGGTTTCTTCTGTTGCCATGAGGAACGATATTTTCATGTCAATTCAACAGTATGTTGCCAGAATGAAAGGAAGCGAATTGGAATTTTCAAAAAAACGGTAATTGGAGAAGGATATTTAAGAGGACTTACGCTTCCTTGTTGGTTGTTGGGTTTTTTGTTACCCTTCTGGAAGGGTTTTCCTTGTTTGCCTTTTTGCTGAGGTGAACCGCCTTTTCCACCTTTCTGCTGAGGGGAATTTCCTTTCCCACCTTTTCGTTGCCACTGATTTTTCCCTTTCTGTCCAGCAGCGGGCCCATTGGAACCTTTAGGCTTACCTCCTTGAGGTTTACCTTTGCCTTTTTGAGGTTGAACGGATTGAGGCTTCTGAAATTGGAAACTTGATTGAATTCTTGTGACAAATTATGCGTGCAGAAAGCTTATTGTAAAAAATTCTGAATTACGTTAGAAAGCTCACTAATCCTAACCCTTAAAACTTGGTCAAAACTGTTATACAACTTCTCAACAAAGATTCTTCCTCTCTTTCACAAATTTTTCTCAAAGCTCTCCGCAACAAAACGCTATATTGCACGAATCAATGAAATTTCAGTGAGAGGTAAACAAACAAACATAATATTCGATGTATTATGCGCATGAAAGCATCCATCAGGGCCCATCCATAAGTTGAATTAACAACTAACAAACTATTTTAAGGAAAAAATTAGAGATCCAGATCAAATGAAGCAAAAACACAATACTCACCTTGGCAGGGATCAAATCTGGAACGTCTGACTCATCACTGTCTTCGTCATCGTCACTCTCAATGTCTTCCTCGTCACTTTCGTCGTCGTCATCGTCAAATTCTTCAGCCACCTGCAAACGTGGTGGTTTTGAGAAGCATTCCCACTCAACTGAGACATATAATTAGGGAAAGTTGCACATTATGTCATTCAATCTTGAAATTATCGTCGAAAGTCAACAAAGGATGAATGAAAGGGTGATAATTGAGTTGATGCTCGGACAAAAAAAAAAAAAAAAAAAAATGGTTGTCCGCTTTTTTCGAAATATGTAGATTGTTACATCGAAACCCACAAAGGCCCTCTTGTCCACACGAGTGACGTCATTATTATGAAATAATTAAGACTTAGTCGTTGTGTATAAAAATATGTACTTTTCGTCTTTTTTCCAATACAACCTGTCAAATTCAGCCCCAAAGGACCATCAACCGATCGGAAACATATTTTTTACCCCTAAAAAGACAAATTTGGAGTGTTCGGTTCTCAAGATTAAAATATTGAACGTTCACATGTGCAGAATTCGCACGTTCTGCAAAGAGGAAACAATCTAAAGGCCTTCTAGCACTTAGCTTCATCCGTGGCATAACGTTCCCCCAAAATTTTTGAAACAGCACCTCACACTGTCTTATGTTATCCCCTCTATTTAATTTATTGTCATTCTAATGGCCGAAAGTGGTAGTCAATGCATAAGTCAATACAAATTACCATTTCTAATGAAATATATTTATACATTTCTGACAAACTTACGGGTTTTCCAGATTTGGAAGCCTCCTTCTTAGCCTTAGTGTTGGCTGCTTTAGCCTGTTGTCACAATAATAAACACATTAGACCAAAAATAGTGTTAGGAAAACATTACGGAACGCAATAATTGACACGCTCAGTTTGACAAGAATTAAATATTACTTCAGCTTCTAGCGCGTTTTGTTGCTTCCTTAAAGCAAGAAGAAATTCTTGCTCTGCTCTTTCAATTTCCTCCTCGTCTGTGGTCTCGTCGTCACTTGCTTTATTGGCAAGTTTGAATTTCTTGACCGTGGTAGGATCAACATCATCTGTAGGATGAGAGAAGATTGAGTTTGAAGGTAACTGATCACCAGTTAACCTATTACTCAAAACGCTGCAAATTACTTCACACGGGTTGGTTATTTGTCGGACCAGGTGCATGGAGACTTATCTCTTCAATATGGAGGAAATGGGGGAAACTGTGTTGGTGGTGGGTCCCGGACTTATTCCAATCGATTCAGGGTCCAAAATCTAGTGAAAAATGATACCCAACACGCCTAGGTATCAGAAATCATGAAGACACACATTCGAAATGGGTAGATAGGTACCCATTTTGACCAATAACTTCTTCCGGTGGGTGGTAATCGTTCTGGGACCCAATTCATTGGATCCAGCTTCCAAAATTTAGTGGAAAATGATACCCCACACGCCTAGGTACCTGAACAGAAAGTGAAATGTGCTGAGGAGGGCCTACCGAGGTAGGCGGATCCACATCTTCTCTGACAGCCAAGCAGCACTAAAGGCCCTAATGGGATCGAGCTCTGACTCGAGGCTGGTACTTGAGTGCTGGGAAGCCCTCCAGCTACTGATTGGGACAAACAAGGTTGTCCTTACATGGGTCCCGGGCCACTCAGGGGTTGAGGGTAATGACTGAGCCGATGCTCTGGCCAGGCGTGGGTCGGGGACTGTTTTTACGAGACCTGAACCATGCCTAGGAATCTCCCGTACCCTACTATCGGGGTACGCGGCAACCTGGGTTCGCTCCCAGCACCAGAGGCGTCCAAAATAGAGTGGAAAATGATACCCCACACGCCTAGATCGTCTAAAATTCATTTTTCGAAATATACATTTTGACCCTACACTGCCCAAATTTGGTCCGATCGGGCAGAAAAGTATCGAGGACCAACTAAAGCCGGGAACAGACCCCTAACCCAAATTTTAGATTTTTAGAAAAGTGTCTACTACCAAAATCGGCGTGGAAGGCTTACGGACATTTGCTAATTTTGATCTAGACACATTGAAAAGTCCAGAGAATTTTTTTGGGCCGAATCGAGATATTGACAAAACAACATATTGCATGAAAACATAGGTTGATTATTATTATTCAAGGAATAACCAACCAAAAGGACCCACCCCCCTTCCACCGCACCATAAACTAGCTCTTCATGAAATCATATTAAGCTACGAACGCAAAAAATATCTCCTAATTACTTACCATCATCACTGTCCTCGTCTCCACTCTCTTCTTCGTCCATGACACTCTCATCATCATCATCTTCATCTTCTTCTGAGTCTACATCTTTCCGTTTTTCGGCAGCCCTTTTCTTTTGGGGCGAAGTGTCGTGTTCAGTTTCGTTCAAATCCTATTGTAGCAAGTAACATGTTATGAGCAGTCTAGCGGTAGCAGTTGCTACAACATGAAATTCCAAAAATGTTCCCTCAAGAAACCCTTTCCTCACGCTGAAATCGTTATTTTTGAGTTTTTGATAAAAGTTTGAAATGGTACGTGTGGTGTTTTTAGCCAGGATCTCAAATATCATACTAGCGCATCCCGCGCCACGGCGCAACCGACGTTGACCTCTTTTTTAATTTCAAATGGGAACCCAGCACTACTTGCAGATTCGGATTCTACCCAAAATTTCATAAAAATTTCCTCACGCCTAGGTACCAGAAATCTCGAAGAAACATTCGAAATGGGTAGATAGGCACCCATTTGACCCATGACCTCATCCAGAGGGCGTTAATCGTTCCAGGACCTATTTCATTGGATTCAGCGTCCAAAATTTAGTGAAAAATGATACGGCACATGCCTAGGTACCAGAAATCTGGAAAACACACGTTCAAGATGGGTAAATAGGCACCCATTTTGAACCAAAACCTATTCCAGTGGGTGCCAATCATCCTGGGACCCTTTTCAATGGGTTCAGCGTCCAGAATTTAGGCGCATGAAAACATAGGTTGATTATTCAAGGAATAGCCAAACAATAACAGCAAAATAGACAAATCTTGGTCATAATTCCGCAAAAATAGAGCCGAATCAAGAAATGGATAGCATCACGTGAAAGGCGCAATAAACAATATTGGTAGGGGGATCAAATTTTCTTATTATGGCTAGTACCTGAATCTGCAATAAAAAATTGGGGTTCCCAATCAAAATTAGAATGTTAGTGTCACTTGCGCACGGTTGCGCAAATATTATATTTAGACTCTTGTAGGAAATCACCAAACCAAATTCCACTATCTCTAACTTCGTCGAAAAATTCAGAATAACGATTTTAGCAGGGGGGTGGGGGGCATTTTTTGGGACACCCTGTAATATTGTATACAACTGAATACGCTAACAATAGAGAAACTTACTACATCTTTGGATTTGATTTTGATTTTGCCATCCGGGTGAACAGCGACTGTCACTCCAGCAGAGGTGACTTCACCAGTAACAATCTCCGCCTTCTTTTTCTTGGGAGCCTTTGGTTTGTCCACAGCATTTGGACTTACTGCGTGCCACAAAATGAACAATGAACGACCTTGGTGGGCACAATATTTAAGACAACTAATGGAGGACATGCGGTGATCTTACCTGTAGAGACAAACACGGGAAAACTGTCGGATTTGGCAGTTTTGACGACGATTTTGCGGATGTTAGGTTGTCCACCTGGGAACCTTTGCAAATCACAGAAGGCGCTGGCCACGGTTGCTATGTTGTCGGCAAGCTGGGGCGCTTTGGTTGTTGTTTGACCAACCTATAAACGGAACGATCGACTTTAGGACGGCTCCATTGATTCGGATTGATGAGCTGATTGAAAATTACGGCCTATCAAGCGCTTTTTTCAATACAAAACAACTACGGATAACAAAACGCTTCAAGTTCTTTCACAGGAGTTGGTTATTCCTCGGACATGGAGCATGGAGACTCATTCCAACCGATTCACGTCCAAAATTTAGCGGAAAATGATACCCCACACGCCTAGGTACCAGAAATTTCGAGAACACATTCAAAATGGGTGGATAGATAGCCATAACCTCTCGCAGTGGGCGCCATTTGTTCTGGGACCCATCTCATTGGATTCAGCGTCCAATATTTAGTGGAAAATAATACCACATACGCCTAGCTCGCCAAAAATCTCGAAAATCAATCTAGAGAAAAACACATTTTGACCCCTACTCCCCAAATCCGGTCCGATCGGGCTGAAAAGTTTCGAGGACCAACTACGGACCCCTGACCCAAATTTCAGATCTTTAGAAAATGTTCTTTCACCAAAGTTGGCGTGAACGGCGGACGGACATTAAACTTTTTTGATCTAAACATTTTAAAACGTCCAGAAATTTTTTTTATACCGAATCGGAGAGATTGACTTTCTGCATAAAAAGATAGGTTGATTATTCGAGGAATAACCAACCAAAAGAGGTACTTCAATAATGTCATAAATAAAACTTGATACATACTATGAGGTTCAGTTCTAGTGAGTTGTCCTTGCACAGTACTGTGGTTTTCTTCATTGCGGCATCGAAATTCTTCTTCATGTTGCTCACCTCTAAGGTCCTCACGGGGATGGGCGCTCTGAAAGTAACGACAAACCCTAGTGATAACCGCAAAAACCCAGCAAGCATTGATTTCAGAGTCATCAACATGATCATTTTCAATCTCAAATCTCTCTTCTTGCCCTCACGCAGACGCCCTAGACGCTGTTTCACTCAGCTCCCTTATCTTGGTGGACACTGATGTGATTGGGGTGGTGCGTGGACTGGATGCTTCAAAGGGAATGGGCCCAGATGGTGTCCCTCCCATTCTACTTCGCAACTGTGCCCACAGTTTGGCCCAGCCAATTACTTCCCTCTTCGATGCATCACTCTCACCTGGCCTCGTTTCAGAGCAGAGGAAGTCGTCTTTCGTCACTCCAATCATCAAGAGGGGTGACAGGAGTGATGTTGCGAACTACCTTCCAATCTGCTCCTCATCTACTATCCCTAAGGTATTCGAGAGGTTGGTTGTGGATCTCGCCTATGTTTGGCTCCTTCCTAGCACCTGAGCAGCATGGCATTGTTAAGGGGCGTTCCACCGCAATCTGGCAACTTTCCAGGAATTCACACTGGGGAGGGTTCTTGCCATTGGGGAGGGTTGGCAGGTTGACCTTGTGGCAGCGGATTTTTCTGAAGCATTTGACAGGCTCCCACACTGCACAATCCTGGAGGTGCTGTCATCACTTGGTGTCTTTGGTCCATTCCTTGTCTCGATTGCTAGCTACCTTGGGGGCAGGCAGCTCTCAGTGCGCGTAGGCGGTATTGTTTCGGTCCCATTCATTGGCACATCTGGCATCGCGCATCTTGTGATCAATGGAGTCGCCTCCTCCGTTCATTGTACCGAGTTCCTTATATACGCAGATGACCTGAAGATATTCAAATCCATTGGTGACCCCTTGGACTGTCTTCTCCCCCACCGGAACCTCGACGCCCTCTCTCATTGATGTGACCACAGTGCTTTAGCTCTGAACCTTCCCAAATGCGCTGTCACCTCATTCCACCGTTCTCACTCCGACCCGGTAGTCTCACGGCGACCTGGTCGTGCACCTGGATTCCCGGCTCTCTTTTAGGCCGGGTACACACGTTGAGGATTCCGGAGAGGATTCCAGAGAGGATTCCTCGTATATCGATTCCTCGTCGGCCGACGGACCGTGTGGACGGGTCGAGGCCTTCAGTTGAGGCAAACAGAACAGGCCGCCAGGCCTTTCCAATTTTTGGAAAGGCCTGGCTACCTGCTACCTGAGGCCGGGGTTGCGGTTCCCAGAATTGAACCCCTTCCTTCACGTGTATGAGGTGATCGGTTGTAGGTATCGCTCGAGTATCGTCACAGTGGTCGTAGCTCCTCGTTAATTTTTTCACAGTTTTCCTCGAAAGGCCTCTCGCGTGTCGAACCCTCTGGCCAAAGCCTCCTGGTTTTCCCGTACGTGTGGATGCTCCGTCCGGCTCCGGCCGCCTCAGAGGTTTTTCTCAGAGGAATCCCTCTTCGGAATCCTCTCCGGAATCCTCAACGTGTGTACCCGGCCTTACAGATAACATTGCTCAGGTGGCATCCCGCTGCCCTACGGCAGCACATCGGCCCGGCTGCCACCCCCTTCTTTGCTTCCAACTACCCCACAGTCGTCCAATGTGCCGCATCCCCCGCCATATGAATTTCTTCTACACGTCTCCGTTCCTCGATATTGTGCTTTCGCCCCTCTCAACCACTAAAACTGTCCTCTTCCAACATGACCCTTCTGAGCAAGATCGTATGTAGCTCTTTGTTTGTAATTTCGTTCCTCAAATGCTTTCCTTATCTGACGTTTTGTACACACATCTGTAATAGGGTTCGTCCCGTTTTCCAATAAATAAATAAGTAAATAGAAAACTTCTAACGTTGAGCTTACTTCTTCCTAGCGGTGGACTTCCGCATTATCGACGCCCAACGATGTGAAATCCTACTGTCGATCAACATGACGTCCGAGCGGTTAATCAGTTTCCTCTTCTCTTCGTACTGCGTGTACTCCTTTGTGACTTTCCTGTAAGGGATGATCTGCAACGACCAGCCAGAAAACAGTCACTAACGAAAACTTACACGATATTAGTTAGCACAATTAGATCACGTAGTTTGAAAATCACCTCAGAGATTCCAGTGACTCCATGTTCTCGGAACAGATCAGTGTAATACTCAATGGACTCTTCCGGGTCGTTTTTCGCCTTTTTCATATCCGGGGCGAAAAAAATAACGTCAGGGTCGGCGCCGTGGGGGGTGTGAGGTAAGAGTCTGTAACAACGATATTAAAATATTAAATTAAATTAGTTTGGTTCCTGGACCTACCTACGAGGGTCATCCAGAAAGTAAAGTTTCAAATCCCTGGAAGGTGCAGAGAATTTTTTTTTTTCGGGGTTGGGTGTTTCTCCGTGTAGGGGGGTTCCTAGTAGTCATAATAGGCACCCGCCCGCATCAGTCCGAAATGTCGCCACAACAGCCTATTCTGTCCACCTCTGCAGGGACCGTTCCCTCCACCTACAGCCTGAAATCCATCGTCAGCTTGTGGAAACTTATGGATCTGAGGTAATGTCCCGTCAGCATGTTTTCCAGTGGGTTAGGTTTTTTAAGGAAGGTCGCATCGACACACGACGAGGAGTGGAAGGCCGACTCTCAGTTCGAAAGAGCTTCTGCAGGAAATTGACAATCAAATTCGCAGTAATCGGCGGCTGACCCTCTACACCCTTCATGAAAAGTTCCCAGACATTTCGCGAAGCCTTATGGGTGAAATTGTGGCGGAAAAACTGAATTACAGTAAGTTGTGTGCAAGATGGGTGCCAAAAATGTTGGCTCCGGAACATCGCTGAAATCGCGTTTCCGCCACACGCGAATTTCTTGAGCGTTATGAAGTGGAGGAAGCATTCCCTGACTTGATCGTGACTGGGGACGAGAGTTTACCACTATACCCCAGAGTCAAAAAGACAGTCCTTGCAATGGCGTCATACTCACACCGTCAGCAAAAAGATTCAAGGTTCAGCCCTCGGAACGGAAGATCATGGCATCAGTGTTTTGGGACAGAAAAGGGGTGTTGTTGGTGGATTTCATGGCCAGGGGAACCATCATTAATGCTGATGCGTACTGTGAGGCCCTCAAAAAATTGAGGAAAAAAATCAAAGACGAAAGGAGGGGGATGCTGACTTGTGGTGTGTCCCTTCTTCACGACAACACCAGACCCGGGAACTGCTTGTGTCGTTTGAATGGAATGTTGTGACCCATCCAACATATTCACCGGACTCGGCGCCTTCGGACTCCCACCATTTCACCAAATTGAAGGGGTTCTTGGGTGGAAAACGTTTTTCCAACGAGGAGGAGGTGAAGGAAACTGTCGAGAAGTGGTTTTTGGAGTTGGAGCGAAGTGTGTTTGACGAGGGCATAAAAAAGCTGGTGCCCAGGCTGAAGAAATGTGTTGAAGTTGGTGGCTATTATGTAGAAAAATATATTACGAATTATACTACGAACACGAAATGACGACTTACATTCTCTGAAGACGTCTACCGCCAGAATAAGCTTTGAAGAATGTTACAACGACGTGGATAGGTTCGCTGTCTCCAAGCAAAGCAGGAGTCTTCTGTTTTCTCTGTTCAACTTCCTTCAGAAGCGATTTAACAGCACCCTCGATCTGTAATGACGCGGTATCATGGAAAGAATTTACAATCAAACTAGAAAAATTCGTTAAAGTAGAAATTAAATGTATTAAAACTCACACTACTGCGATTGGGGAAGTCTCCTATACTGATGGGCGCGTCTTCATCTATACGTGGAGCTTTCCCCTTGTTAGGCTTTTGTTTTGGCTTCTGCTTGCCCTGAGGATCAGCACTGCCATTCTGAACTGCCGCTGAAGGCGAGTCGGGTTTTTCTTTGTTGTTCCTCTTGCGTTTCTTGCCTTTTCCAGGGCTCGACGGCTGGGCCTGAAAAAATGGAAATATCTACAACCCAGGAAGAAAATACAAAGGATTTTTGACTTCCACGAAGTCAATAGTCTACATTGAGAATAAATAACTAACACGCCAAATTGTAGGGGTAACATTTTCCAAGAATGTGATTGTACAGTGTATCCCACAAGTGCCATTTTTGCAGGGATCTCATCAAGTGCAAGTGAGACTAATTTTCTTATTTTGAATGGGAATCCCACTTTTTTTTTAATTGCAGATTTGGATTCTGCTCATAATTTAATGGAAATTTGGTGCTTCGACCAATATTTTTGATAGAGCGCAACCGGTTCAGCGAGCACGCAAAGTTGCACAACCGAAAATTGTCAAATAGTGGATGATGGTGACGAGTGGCACTTGAATCTTCGTTGTTTTTTAACGCTAATTCGCGTGATGTCATCCGTTTCTTCACCCAATTTTTGTAAAACAACGACCAAAATTTGTTCATTTTATCAAACAAAATTGGTTGAGGGATCAAATTTCAAGTGGAATCCGATTCTGCAATTTAAAAAAAACGCTAAAATTCTTTCTTAGAGGTTGGTTATTCCTCAGACCAGGCGCATGGAGACTCATTTCTCCAAAATGGGGAAAACGGTGGGTGTGGCGGGTCCCGGACCCATTCCAATCGATTCAGGGCCCAAAATTGAGTGGAAAATGATACCCCACACGCCTTGGTACCAGAAATCTCGAAAACAGACATTCGAAATGGGTAGATAGGTACCCATTTTGACCCATAACATCATCCAGAGGGCGCCAATCGTTTCGGGGTTCATTTAATTGGATTCAGCGTCTAGAATTTAGTGGAAAATGATACCCCACACTCCTAGATTGCAAAAAATATCAAAAATCTATTTTTCGAAAAACACATTTTGACCCCTACCCTACCCACATTTGGTCCGATCGGGTTGAACAGTTTCGAGGACCACCTAGAGCCATGAACGGACCCCTGACAAAAACTTCAGTTTTCTAGACAATTTTCTACTACTAAAGTCGGCGTGGACGGCGGACGGACATTTGCTCATACTGATCTAGACACTTTGAAACGTCCAGAAATTTTTTTGGGGCGAATCGGAGAGATTGACTTTTTGCATGAAAACATAGGTTGATTATTCAAGGAATAACCAACCAAAAGAACTCATTGAAGACAACTGTTTACTAGGTACATGCAGTACGTTAAATATGTAGTCACTTTTGACTGCATTCACTGCGATTTTCTTGCACAATGATTGATATCGTTTCTGCTGCCTTTCTTCGATGAAACCGCAAGCAACTATTCAATCATAACTATTCGTCGTAGTTTTACCTAAGTTGGATTTATTGGTTCTTCTTCGACGAATACTGCACGCTTGAATAACAGTATCGATAAAAATTCCTCACTTGAGAGAACATAAATATCAAGCCTTGAGAAATGTTTACATCAATAAGTACCTATGCATTTCAGAAATTTCCTTTGGGATGTTTTAAAAGAAACATCCTCGTGCAACACGAATGTTAAACTGTTGCCTGAACTCTAGTGGAAGTTCAACGTTGAGTGACTTCCGTAGAGCCGCATGACCATATTTCCGGAGTTGATGGCGTAGTGGATCATAATAACTAAGTTCCTATAATGCTCTGAGAAGGTAGCACGTGCTTGATGTGACCCTGGAAAGATATTCAGGTTAGCGTGCCCATGCAGTAGCCTGCAGACCTACCTGTGGCTTCCCGTCCTGAGCAGGACCTCCAGGCGTGGCACCCTTCTGCTTCTTCTTCTTCCCACCGCCGCCTCCAGGCTGCTTTCCTCCCTTGGGTGACTCCAACAACTTTTCGATCTTCAGCCCCAGTTGAACTTCAGGGCTACGGGCTTCCTTACCTTTCTTGGACTTCCTCTTGCCTTGAGGGCCGCTCTGTGGAGTGGCATTCGGCGAGACTTTGTTGGGCTTCTTGTTCTTTCCAACATTGGCACTTACTGGTGACGTAGGGGCGGACTTGGCAACGGTCTTGCCGTTCACTTGTGCATTCGGTCTTGAGTTCGGTGAGGAATTCTTCGGCACGCTCTTGACATCTACCACGTTGACATTGGGATTGCTTTTATCCAGAGCCAACTTGGCTTTTTTAGAGTCCAACTTGCCTTGAAAGCCGGCCTTTTTGTTTTTGCGAATTTTCATGGAGGGTGTGCTCAAAGCGTTTCTCTCCAGTTTCGGTGCGGCTTTCGGAGTCTTCATTTTGAAACTTTTGGTGACGAGCGTTGAAGAGACACTTTTGAGTCGTCAGCACACCAGAACTTATTCGATTGAAACAAAACTTAACACGAACGTATTCAGGATTAACCAAACACAGACACACGTGGGCTCGCTAGTGCACGATGCGACGAAATGGGACTGTAAAGAAAGACGAAGTCGACAAATCGGTTTCTCGTTTCCACGCCGAGAAGCATGAACAGAACACGAGGTACCTCAGATGCTCAACCCGCAGAACAGAACGGAGCAACGGAATCACGCTGGAGTGCCTCCGCCATCTTGTTTCGCCGACCGCAGTCAGAAAAACGATAAACTCGTCCTAGAGAGCGCGGATGTGCCAAGATTCTTCTATAACACTTATCATCTTTGAGTTTTAACTATAGAAAAACTGTTTTCTTCCATGAATATAGGCTCAACCATTGTCCAAAACTAATTATTAGTTTTAAAAAATCGACTAGTTCACATTCTATTACTCGGAAGCACAATTTCTTGAATAATCAAAAGAAATAATCGATTAATAATCGATTACACAGCTAATCAATTTAATTAGCATTGTACAAAAACCATGTCAGACGAAGAAACTATCATTTTTTTCGTCGATTTTTACAGAGAAACGTTGACAAAAAGCTAGCGTACTAGTACGAAAGTCCATGAGACATTTTATGCCATCTTTAGACCGTATTTCCGTTTGCGGCGATCGGTTCAACTCTCGAAGATCGTTTTTGTTTGCTGAATCCACTTGCATCAGTTTTGTGATCGATGATTTGAAAACGTATTCGACTATGTGTGCCCCCAAAAAAAAGTTTATGGCTATGAACACAACTATATGAAAATGATTTCTGCAGGTTGAGAGGATCTCTGCTAATGGGAAATTTTGTCCTCAAGAAAATGTTCATGAAATGGCTCATCAACTAGTACCTACGCAGGCGTGGCTATGTTTTCATGCAAAAGTCTCTCCAAATCGGCCCAAAATGTTTTTCTGTGCGTTTCAAGGTGTCTAGATCAAAAAAGTCACATGCCGTCCGCCGTCCGCGTTTTTGGTAGTAAAAATGTTTCTAAAAATCTGAAATTTTGGTCAGGGACCAAACATTCCAGCCCAATCGGACCAAACTTTAGGGGTTAGGGGCAAAAATGTGTTTTTTTGAAAAATGGATTTTCTCGATTTTTGGTAATCTAGGCGAGTGGGGTATCATTTCCCACTAAATTTTGGACGCTGAATCCAATTAAGTGGGTCCCGGAACGATTGGCGCTCTCTGGATGAGGTTATGGGTCAAAATGGATACCTATGTACCATTTCGAATGTGTGTTTTTGAGATTTCTGGTACCTAGGTGTGTGGGGTATCGTTTTCCACTAAATTCTGGACGCTGAATCCAATGAGACGGGTCCCGGAACGATGGGCGCCCACCGGGAGAGGTTATGGACGCTGAAACTATATTTAAATTAGTCTCCATGTGCCTGATCCGAGAAATAACCTACCCCTGTGTAAGAATTTGCAGCGTTTTTCTAATTTCAATTAAAATCCAACAATACAAATTTTTTCAGGCATTTCGAAATGTGAATAATTCATAGCATAATTTGTAGCAAAATAAGTAGATTTGAATCACAGTTACAAATATAATTAAGCACTTACCTATCCTAAATTTATATTAAAATTGTAAAACAAAAACGTATTCACTTATGAAACATTTGCATGCAAATTTTAGTGAAATCCTTATAAAAATGCAATTTTTGCTTCTTTATTTGTGAGTCAATTGAAACTGAAATTTGATTTAATTTTCGATAATTTATCGGTACCAAACGATACAAATTTGTTCAAACGGTCTGTTCAACTTACTATGCCACGATTTTTACTATGGCAAATCTATGAATTTTCTTTGATGAATAGCGACTATTATCGTTGGCCATAAGCAAGAATGTGGTGATGCCATCCAAATATCGATTCTGCGTTGAAATACTGATATACGTGATAATCAATCTCAGCGCACCATTGAAATTGTCGAATTGAAACAAGAGGAGAGGATTAAACTGATTTCAATCAGCATAATTTATTTCTCACAATAAAAAAGTCTTGTTTTAAAATAAAAAAATACAATGTGTAGTAACATCTTTCTTTGCCTTTAATATTTTCATTTATTGCTACCAGTTGTACAAAATAAACCCGGTAGTGCTGACTTGTAATACGGAATAACACGATAAACTATAAAACAATCTCGTTTACAACACCCATTAACTTATGACTAGCCAAGTACGTATACCTCTACTCAATAAATTATGAAATCGCTCTACACATTGGGTTCATTAATTCCTCAAACTACCAAATATTTTATTTTGAGTATAAAAGCTCGAAGATGTGAACGCGGATTGACCGGAACAAGACATCTAACACGCCTAAAAAAATATATATTACATTTTTCGTTCAGTTTATAGTATGAGATCATTGAGTTTGAAATAAATCCGTACGGATCGCTGAATGAAAATCGGGAACTATGTGAATTACTCGATGTACCCACTACCAATCATGTATATTTTGGGAACATAATGAAACAATGACCAGGGGAAATTCGCTAGAAGTTTATTCTTGCGCAACTACTTAGCTAAGGCATGTAGTACCTAGTTAATAGCTACGATAAAAATTGAGGCTCGAAATGCTGGAAAACCCGCGTATATTTTTTGATTTTCTAGGATTAATTCAGATTTTAGCTTATTAGGAAAGGCCTTTTCTCTATCAGTTTAGTACGTCACTTGGTGTTATAGGATGCCTCGTAAAACGGATTTATAAGATGACAGTCAATACTGAAATTCGCTGATGAGTTGGCACAAGCTTTTAAAAATATGTTTGTGAAAAAAGGCTTTGAATTGTGATAATCATCAGAGAAGAGCCGCATTTCTTCAGACGGTCGGCGTCCACCAAATCTAATAGCAAAAAATCCAACAATGCTCGAATTCCATCTAAAGTTTTCCCCTCAAATAAATTAGTTAAAATCATATTCTTGATCTATGATTAACACGATGTGAAATGAAATTAATGTGCTTCATCCTGCGGAAATAAAATCCTTTTCAACTAATTCATATTCCTAACCATTTGAAGTAACCTCAGGTGAATATTACAGATTTTATAAAGCTCTTCAAGCATAAAACGCTCGAGTAACACCGCCGACCGGCAGATAGCGTTCAGCACGACACTTCTCAAATCGCTGCGAAGACAGTGCTGAATTTGATAACTAGCGATAGGGCGGACAGATCATGTCTTGAGGTAAGTGATCCAAAACAGATTTAGTTTCATAAATAGATAAACAAACTTGAAATTTTTTAATATTTATGTGTGTCTCCACTTATGATATCCAGACATTATTCAGTTGGGTTGAACTGTGCTATTAGGTGCGCACCCCCTGTTATCACTTATGACCTTCCTACACGTTTCGATATATCGATTTTTGAAACACAACAGGGATGTTTTTTTCTTTCCAAATACGCCCCCGAGTTAAATACACATCAGGGATGTTTTTGTCTTTTTGAATACGCCCCCGAGTTAAATACACAACAGGGATGTTTTTTCTTTCCAAATACGCCCCCGAGTTAAATACACAACAAAATGTTCAAATATGTTGCAGAAAAAATGTTTTAGGTTATGTAACCTCCATTCCTAAATTCGAAGTATCGAGGGAACTAAGTTCTTTCCTTCGATATATCGAATTTAGTGATAAGAGGGGGTGCGCACCTAATTCGACAGTTTTACCTTCAGTTGATCTGAAAAACAAGTTTAGCACCGGTTTAGTGCCGGCTCTGCGTTTCCGTTTAGCTCGTTCATTTAATGAAACTAAAGAGTACTGAATAACACTTCTGAAAAGCAATGTGGTGGTCGCATAGTTTCAACGACCCACTCGCTCATTGCGATCCTCCTTCGTTCAAGAAGAAGTTAGATAGGATACAAACGAATCGACAAGTTATCTCATTTCAGAAAGAAAAGGATCTCAAGACCGACAGGGCCTCTTATTGAAAAATAATCAAAATAAATCTTGACATCAGTGCATGCACTACCGAAATCGATATATCGCTCCATAGCCACGCACCTTTGATAAGAGTCTTAGAAAACGAAGAAAGAAACCGAATAAAGAAAAAAATAATAGAATGAAAATAATAGAAAGGAATGAAATGAAAAAAAAGGATGAAAAACGAAAACGAAGAAAACCTTGTAGAAAACAATGGCAAATCATCCTAGTTCAATATATCGATTTTCGGGGAAGCGTGCACTGATCCCAAGATCAACCATAATCAGATATCACGAAAAATCCGTTAAAGAAAGCATTGCTAGATTTAAGCGGAGTTTCCAAAATAGGCACCATGGATGAGGCAGGCAGAAGAAATGAGCAACACATTACAATTATAACACAACAAGATGTGACATGAAAACAATGAGAAGCAGATACATACGTACGAGTTAAGATTGACTGAAGGTTATTACGTTTATTGGCCTTTTCGGGCGTCCTCTCCCACTTATACACTACTTCATCACAACGGAGTACACCGCCAGATTAGTTTGGAAAGCCGGGAACAATTTTTCGTCAAGTAAAAATCACTTGAATGGCGGCACGGCTTTGTAACCCACCTAATTTGTATGGCGGCTGGCAGTCCTGAGTCTGCGAAAGGGGAGGGAAACATTTGTGCTATTCGGTCCACCAGAAATTAGACTTCAGAATATTGGACAGTGGTCATTACTTGCAGCAGGCCCTTTAGGCCGGGTACACACGTTGAGGATTCCGGAGAGGATTCCGAAGAGGGATTCCTCTGAGAAAAACCTCTGAGGCGGCCGGAGCATCCACACGTAGGGGAAAACCAGGAGGCTTCGGCCAGAGGGTTCGACACGCGAGAGGCATTTCGAGGAAAACTGTGAAAAAATTAACGAGGAGCTACGTCCACTGTGATGATACCCGAGCTATACCTACAACCGATCACCTCATACACGTGAAGGAAGGGGTTCAATTCTGGGAACCGCAACCCCGGCCTCAGGTAGCAGGTAGCCAGGCCTTTCCAAAAATTGGAAAGGCCTGGCGGCCTGTTCGGTCCGCCTCAACTGAAGGCCTCGACCCATCCACACGGTCCGTCGGCCGAAGAGGAATCGATCAACGAGGAATCCTCTTCGGAATCCTCTCCGGAATCCTCAACGTGTGTACCCAGCCTTAGGGTCACGAGTGCAACGTCTTTATAGGTTTATCGACCGTAGGGGTTGCTATGCTGTGAAGAGAAATACGAAAAGGTGTACAGCGGTGACCCTGCCAACTACACCTTCCATGGCCCAAATCCCCAGTCCGCCATTGCACATTTGAAGATATTCTGGTCGCAGGATGTGAAAAAAAGCATCCAAAGGTTATTTGCACACACACACACACCAATTTTGGAGAGTCAGTTTTATTCCAGCCATTCAAATTCCAGTAGTGAACTACTGGATGGAATGGGACTTGGCACAAACGCCAAACGTAAAATACCAGTAAAATTCTGGTGAGCAGCTGACCATTTTTACGCCAAACCAACTCATCCTTCTAAAAATCTCTATTGAGCCATAATCGATGTTTCAAATTTTTCCTCTGTACGCATAGCTAATGTTTTCCGTTTACAATAAATTCAAAGTTCTTCTTGGCGGTGGTCAATTATCAAATCTGGGTCAATTATCAAATTATCATACTGGGTATTGGATTTTGCAAATTAATATTTCTAATTGAAGTCCTATTCTCAATAATTTTCATTTTCTTCGTAACCAAAATATTGAATCTTCAGTTTATTGCAACACGTTTCTTTTCAATGTCAGCCATTGCACGATGTCGTGTTGCTGACGATGAGTAAAATAATTTCACATTTAAGTATCTTCTTACGCCCATTGTACGGTACCTAGGCATATTAACAAAGTGATCGAGTGCGCACGCTTAATAGTAACGACCTTTAAGTAAATTAGCCAGTTTGCTAGCGTTTACGACTTGAAGGTGTACTTGATGTGATCGGTGAGTGTGATGCTC
This sequence comes from Cyrtorhinus lividipennis, assembly GCA_019603395.1. Taxonomy (NCBI): domain Eukaryota; kingdom Metazoa; phylum Arthropoda; class Insecta; order Hemiptera; family Miridae; genus Cyrtorhinus; species Cyrtorhinus lividipennis. The sequence goes on from CM034001.1 coordinate 11,172,589, forward strand.
GTTAGACTTCATCACGCTCGTTCTGTTTATTAGGCTGCGAAAAATGAAGCCCCACCGGCTGAAGATGAATTTCCGAGTAAGAGTCGAGAGACGCGGGTGAATTCACACGTAGTCGAGTAAGCACGCTGCTAACTGCAGTTTGGACCCTGGAATTCAATGACCGCCAGGTTTGGGGACTGTTGTGTTGTAAGCCCGAATTACTTCCGACTGGGGAACTGCTCCACCTTCTTCTTGCGAGAAAGCAAACCCATCTACAGCAGAAAAGAAGAAATTAGGGCATCGTTACATATATACTATGTACAAAAAAAAAACCTAGGAATTGGATGTTTTCTCTCCTTAGAGGTTGCTGAAAACGTTTCAGACTTTTCTTGTTTTAGCGTTTTACAACGTTGGACTTGAATTTTCAGAGGAGAATGGCCAACTTATTATACATCAGTTTTCGTCGGGTGAACACCCATAGCAAAAAGATTTTGGTACGCCCGAACACAACAGAGTTCTGACCAGCAATTTTCTAAGCCACAAAAGCCTTTTTTTTTCAATTATAGGTTGTCAGGAATGAAAAGAATACGTAGGAGTCGCTGCCTGGCGGAGAAGAGACATGCTGAAGCTGAGCGCTTGGAAAAAACAATGGGGAAAATGGAAACAGTGGGTGTGGCGGGTCCTGGAGCCATTCTAATCGATCCAGGGTCCAGCATCTGGTGGAAAATGATACCCCACACGCCTAGGTACTAGAAATCTCAAAAAAACATATTCAAATAAGGTAATAGATACCTATTTTGATCCATAACCTCTTCCAGTGGGTGCCAATCATTCTAGGACCCAATACATTTGATTCAGCATCCAGAAAGTGGAAAATGATACCGCACACACCTTAATTGCAAAAAAACTCAAAAATCCATTTTTCAAAATTCACATTTTGACCCCTACCCCACCCAAATTTGGACACCTTGAAACGTCCAGAAAAAATTTGTAGGCCGAATCGGAGAGATTGACTTTTTGCATGAAAACATACATTGATTATTCAAGGAATAACTAACCAAAAGAGGAAACTGTTGTTGTTTGTTGGCAAAACTGGTTCACCATTTTTGTTGCTTGTATGCGTCAAGCGGTGCTTATCAATTTTTGCAGGACGATTCAGTGTTGACGTTTGTAGGGGAGAAAAATCGTAAAAATGGGAAATTTTCTCTGCTTTTTGTTTTGCTTCTTCCCCACCAGGCAGCGACTCCTTTTCTTTTTTTTTCATTATCGACAAGCTATAGCAGAACTGCATCAAACAACCAAAGAGCTCACCCGGAACACAACACTTGTACAGCTGCAAGAGAAATGTTAGCTAAACACAATTTGGTCACACTTCCGAACCATTCCTTTAGCAACAGTTGAGTTTAACTCATTGAGATATCGGAAATATAGCCAATTTGATAAATGCTTAACAGCACGCAAAATATTCACATTAAAGGCCACACAAAACGCATGCATGTTTGTGTCTTTGTTCAAATTCATCAACAACTCAAATCAAGTGAGTAGCGAGTGTTATCTAACACAGAGTAGGTTTTACCTATTTCAAAGAACAAAGCACAACAAAACAAACACAATTATTCTTATGATTTTTTCCAATAATAATTTTTTCTTGCTATTAAATTATTTTCTCAATTTTTCCACGCTGGTTTTTGTACCTAGATAGATTTCGATCTTGATAAGAATCAGCATTGATTTTTCAACTTGAAAATCCTATTCAAAGATGTAGGGTTGAATCGAGTAGGCTATCTGACAAACCGGCACTATATTTCAATACATATATTCGCAAACGGATTTTTTGACAACTGACGTTACGCAACTTGAAAATGACTTGAATCGACATAGAACAATGTGAACAACTTTTTTCATCGGACTAACTAGCATCAGAGTCTAGCTTTCTACTCCTTTTCGTCAGCCAATCACAATACGCCACGTGAAATATCCACACTCTCTAGCGGTGCAACTGACGAACTACTCGAATCTTCCAGCGGGCAATTCTTTCCGCACATCCTACAAAGATGATTACAGTAGGTATACAGGGTGCCCACGCGTTGTCCCTCCCCCCTCCTAAGATCATCCAAATGAAAGTAAACACAAATTTTTATTATTATTATTTTTTTTTTTGCAAAAAACTTGATTATCATATTTGTGCAACCATGTGCAAGTGACACTAACTTTCTTATTTTAAATGGGGACGCCAGTTTTTTTTAGTTGCAGATTCAGATAATTTGATTGTAATTTCTATATATCGCGGGCAAAAATCACTTTTAGTGAGCGATACAATTTTTATAAAAATTTGGGGTAGAAGACGAGTATACAATAAAAAAATAGAGTTCCCCTTTGAATGAAGATAAATGCTGTGCCCCTATTTTTGTAGTTTATACATTCCAGAAAAATTCAGGGAGACGATCTACGCAAATTTCCTGACGAAGTTTTTATTACCGAGTGTTTTGTATCAATTTTGTTTAACTGCCTTCTTAAAACAAATTCAAATTCTCTATTCTCAGCAGAGGTAAATTTTACCGCATTTTGGCTCTGCAAAAATCAAATCATTGTCCAACTTTCCATCAACATACGACTAGTTTGTGTAATCAACGGTCTTTGAAATCGGAAGTAATTGCGCAACACTTAGACGATTCCACTCGTGTTTTTACCTTCACTGGAAAAACCACTTTCCCTCTAACAGGGTTGCAGGGTTGTTAGATTTCTCAGCTAACGCATAAAATACGCATACACATGAGTACAAAACCATTACAGGTATACAAGCTGTTGTTAATGGTTAGCAAAATTCGGGTTATGTATCACATGAACATAATCAATGGGAGAAGAGTTGGGTAGTCAGGTAATCTTCTCCGGGAAGAATCCCAAAACAAGGATGATTTGAGTTGAGAGCAAAATGAAAGCGGGCACTTACACGACACCCCGAGTACGAATGAGCCTAAAATGGCGACGAGATATTACGATGAAACAAAACGAACATAATTGCGTGACAAATGAAGGTAGTGACATGACCATCGCTAGTTCCAGAATAATGTTGTAGTCGCTGTCTGTAGGGGAACGTGAAACAAAGTGCAAGATATGTAGTTTTACAGGGGAAGTCTACCAATATTTCCTTAGTGCTGCTATCAGAACAGCAAAAATTCTTCTTTAGAACAGGCGTTCACCTCCCAAATCAAGTCCCAATAGTATGAAGTGACCAGCCAGAAGACATGCACTTTGTTCTAAGTTGGCTAGATAGATAGATTCCATGTCTTCGTGATCTCTATTGCTAGTTATTCAGATGAAAAATTCATGTAATTGCATTACCCGCTGTCTACCTAATAGTATTGACACAAAAAGATTTGTGTTTAAACCTTTGACCAATAAATTTCTACAATTGGCAGATAAATTCTTCAAGGTTAACTTAATACAAATCAATCTTTTGACAAATGGGCTTCAACTTAGGACAAAGAGATTTAAACTATTTGTACATATTAGCTGCGTTCCTGCTATTAAAGGCCTACATTTGTCACATAGTGGGTGGCATCTCTAATCATAGCCCTTTCAACGTTTCAAGGTCACACTGGTTCATCACAAAACAGCCGTGATGAGTGATTCAGATTCTGTTTTTGGTCCACATGTGTTCATTCCTAGTTCCGTTTCAAGTTGAAGTCCATTTCACTAAAGAGGATGTCTATCAAAAGATTATATTTATCTGTCAACAGTTGAAATCTACTTGTTGAAAGTTTAAGTATATTTGCCAAAAGTTCAACTTATTTTGTCAATACAATACATTAATCGAATCCTTTTCGAGTCAATGAAACAGAAACCTCGCTTGATAATAGTAACAGATTGCACCTGACTTCGGAAAATCTTGACATCAGAGCACGCAACCACGAAAATCGATATAGCGTTACAATCGATATCCGCAAGAAATAGAAAATGTAACGATTTATATTCTTCGTAAATAATTTATTACACTGTCTTTGTTCACACACTTACACAATCACAAAGCACGGTTGTTACGCGGTTGTCGCACTATTTATAACGCGGCACGGCACAATTTATAACCCGAAGCATCTATATCTGGACTCCGAATTGAACTGCCCTTCGCGGCGTTTCTGGGCCCGTTTTATACCTGCTGCCTGGCCAAGAACGTTCTGGAACCTTCCCTGGTTCTGGAAGGTTCCAGCCAATTCGATACGACGCATAATTCCTCGAAATGACTCCCTTAGCCCTCCACAGGTCGTTGATCTTGCGACGCCGGCAGCCCATTTGACGGGCGCAGGTGCCAGCTCGCAACAAAAATAACGTCAAATCATCCTAGTTCGATATATCGATTTTCGGGTGTGTGTGCACTGATCCCATGATTAACCCAGACTTCCCTTTTGCAGCTGCCCTCGTCATCATAAAATTCTGCTGATGCTTTCGCTGAGTCATGGTTCCCATGTACCCATTCTTGATGGTGTACCTATATGCCCTAGGAATCATGAGTCGTCATTCTACAAATTTTATGAATATTCTCGACAAGGGAACTAGCGATGTTCGTTTGAAGATGGTCACCAAAATATAAACAATAAGCATGATTCAGATAGTAACTAGGTGAGGTCTTTGCGGCAGGTGAGTATTGCAAAGGAAAAGCAATACTTACGAGAGAGTTCAACTTCTACGGGCGTCCGGTTCGTCGAAGAACGAAGATTGAAGACATTTTTGACGCCTTTCAGCAAACTTGCCCTTTCCGTGACTCTGAGCACACAGTTTGTATATACAATGAGTTCAACGGTACAACACAGCTACTGCGTGTATCGAGATGAACCACCTCTTGTATTTTCACAAAATGTCTGAGTTCTGAGTTTTAGGAAAAGTGGGAAGGAGTAAGGATTTTGGGAAGGATTTGTTTAGTTGTAACATAGAAGCGTGAGTGCAAAAGCCCACAACACCATCTGCAAAAAACATGCTTAGAGCACAGATATCATGCTTTAAATGAAAATAAGTTTACTTACACTGAACCAGGTGTCCGAGCGCATGCATACTTCTAAACACAATGAAGTAAGTAGAAAAAAATCAATAAACAAGGTGGTAAAAAGGTACCTTGGCATAAGTTAACACTACTTCAGTTGAAAATTCAAAATTGTTGATTTTGCCAGGTGATGGGAAAGGAAGGAAAGGAACACCAAACGAGAAACTAAAATTCACTCGGTTCACTTTGAATAAAACGATCACAGCCAAGATTTGCGCACAATTCGATCGGTAAAATTACACAAAACATGCGGCAGCTTAGAGGGTCCTCAGGTTATACGAGGGAATCGGAAAACAGCAAAATAAACCGGACCTTCTTCCGTCAGGAAGGTTAAGCTGCTAAACAAATGGCAGAACAAAACTTGAACTACAGGTTGCTGCAAAACACTACACTCATCTAAAAATTGAGGGAAAAAATCTGCAAATTCTTACACACGGGTTGGTTGTTCCTCGAATGGGGGAAACAGTGGGTGTGGCGGGTCCCAGACCCATTCCAATCGATTCAGGGTCCAAAATTTAATGGAATATGATACCCCATTGGCCTAGGCACCAGAAATCCTGACACATACAAAATGGGTGGATACATACCCATTTTGACCCATAACTTCTTCCAGTGGGTGCCAATTGTTCTGGGACCAATTTTATTGGATTCAGCGTCCAAAATTTAGTGGAAAATGACACCCCACTCGCCTAAATCACCCAAAATCTCGAAAATCCATTTTTCAAAAAACCCCTACCCCCTCCAAATTTGGTCCGATCGGGCTGAAAAGTTTCGAGGACCCATCTCGGCTGGGAACAGACCTCTGACCGAAATTTCAGATTTTTAGAAAATTTTCTACTACCAAAAACGGCGTGGACAATGGACGGCGGACGGACATTGACCTTTTGGTTGGTTATTCCTTGAATAATCAACCTATTTTGATCAGGACATCATGAAACGTCCAGAAAAAAATTTTGAGCCGAATCGGAGAGGTTGACCATTATCATGAAAACATAGGTTGATTATTCAAGGAATAACCAACCAAAAACGCTGCGAATTCTTTTACAGGCTGATTTCCAACCAAAACCCTCTTTTTAGTATAGTTGAGTATTCTTTAGTGAATCTTTTCATTCTTTTCAAATTAAAGTTAGCAATCTGAGCAATTGGTGACGTATCATCAAACCGCCACGAAAAATTATACTGGAGAAATACTACTACACCTCACTCGCCAATGATCAAAAATCGTGATTAGTGTATCAATCGGGAAATAGTTTTACTTTACGTCTAACTACCCAATACTAATTCAACCCTTGAGGTTGCATTTGTTTCAAGAGCTTCAAAAGCTGCTGAAAAACCCCGTTTCGTTCCAACAACGTGCCCTTTATGCTTATTGCTTGGCATGTGACTCTTATGATAGAGTCTGGGGCAAAAACTGACGTTGGAGCAATACGGATGAAATTTTCCTTTATCAAGATTCGGTCATCTTTCGCCTCATCGGGTCTTAGAAAATATACGAGACAATGACGACGACAGCTGATAGTCGAGAGGATTTCGAAAACATTCCATACGGCTCGTACGCACATATAAATTAGTGGTGTGTCGAGGATGTACGTTAATAGCAGTTCACGTAGCCGTTAACTAAATTCAAACTGCGGAAACTCGACATACGATAGCCTGAACAGTGGCCAAGCAACTCGATACAAAATTGAAGCTCTTTTCACAAAAGGGCTGAAGAAAATGTGTCAATCAGATAATGTGACTTCGAACATTCCAGGAAAACAGCCAGTGCCTCCGATTAGACCCAAGATTTTTTCTGTGCGAAAAATATTTTATTATTAATATTCCTCGGAGCAGGAGCATAGAGATTCATTCCAATCGATTCAGCGGTGGAAAAATTAGTGGAAAACGATACTTCACACGCCTATGTCGTCGAAAATGTCGAGCGTGGGGAAAATGGGGGAAAAAGTGGGTGTGGAGGGTACCGGAACCGTTCCAATCGATTCAGGGCCCAAAATTTAGTAGAAAATGATACTATACACGCCTAAGTACAAGAAATCCCGAAAACACACATTCGAAATGGGTAGATTGGAACCCATAACCTCATCCAGTGGGTGCCGATCGTTCTGCGACCCATTTCATTGGATTCAGCGTCCAAAATTTGGTGGAAAATGATACCCCACTCGCCTAGATCGCCCAAAATCTAAAAATTCATTTTTTGAAAAATGGATTTTCGAGATTTTTGGCGATCTAGGCGAGTGGGGTATCATTTTCCACTAAATTTTGGACGCTGAATCAAATGAAATGGGTCCCAGAACGATCGGCGCCCACTGGAAGAAGTTGTGGGTCAAATTGGGTATATATTACCCATTTTGAATATGTGTTTTTGAGATTTCTGGAACCTAGGCGTGTGGGGTATCATTTTCCGCTAAATCTTGGAAGCTGAATCCAATGGAGTGGGTCTCAGGACGATTGGCATCCACTGGAAGAAGTAATGGGTCAAATTGTGTATATATTACTCATTTTAAATATGTTTTTTCGAGATTTCTGGAACCTGGGCGTGTGGGGTATCATTTTCCACTAAATTTTGGATCCTGAATCGATTGGAATGGGTCTGGGACCCGCCGCACCCACTTTTTTCCCCATTTCCCCATGTTGAAGAAATGAGTCTCCATGCGCCTGGTCCGAGGAATAACCAACCCCTGTGTAAGAATTTGCAGCGTTTTGATCTAGACACCATGAAACGTCCAGAAAAAAATTTAGAGCCAAATCGGAGAGATTGACTTTTTGCATGAAAACATAGGTTGATTATTCAAGGAATAACCAACGAAAAGCGTTCAATTGTCAAAAGTAAACGGGTGAGTATTCGAGGCTCGTGTCAACTTTCTCAAACAACTACGGAGATGTGAAAACGTCACAACCTGAAAGCTTTAATAAAAACTAGCTATCAAAACAAAATTTTAAAAAAACCAGCGATACTTGCGGAAAGAATGTTAAATATAAAGGATATGATATAAAGTAGGTGATAAGAGGAGAGAAATTGCCTGGAAGCTTCGACAGTTACGGAAATTTGTAAAAATACAATTAAGCCTAATCAATATCATCATTCACGTTGTGATAATTTTAGAAAAATATATATATTACATAATTATTGTGCTCAGAGGGTACAATTAGAGGAGAAGTAGGGAATGAAGGGTGGGGGATGATGACAAACTCTTGTCTCCACACGCTCCTTCAGACAACATTCCACCCAAAAATACCATCACCCTCCTCAACCACAGTCTCATGAAAGGGAGATGATAATCTTGGATCGACGCCAAACAGGGTGTACAGTTAGAATGGTGTTAGAAATGGCATCAGCACAATTATGGTCATACGAAATGATCACTTGGCACTACAAAACGAAGTTAAATCTGGAGCATGGTCAACTAATGAAATGTTAAATTAAATTATAACAGTCTTTGATATTACCACCAAATTGTCTAGGATACCATGCTACTCATGATAAGGATAACACTTAGTGGTGAGCACACTTGAAGAAAAAAAAAAAGAAAAAAAAAACCGCTGCAAATTTTTGATTTTGAACCAGGCACATGTAGACTAATTTTAGTTGATTTAGCGTTCATAAGCTTTTCCACCAATCGTTCCAAGGCCCGCTTCATTGGATTCAGCGTCCAAAATTTAGTAAAAATTGATACCCCACACGCCTAGGTACCAGAAATCTCGAAAACACATATTAGAAATGGGAAGATAGGTACACATTTTGACCCATAACCTCATCCAGAGGGCGACAATCGTCTACGGACGAAAATTTAGTGGAAAATGATACCCCCACACACCGTTATCTCGAAAACACATTCAAATTAGAAGATAGGTCTACTTTTTGGGACAGTATCGATACTTTCTCTCAGATATATATCGTAGTATCAATACTTTTTTCCCAGTAGTGGATTCCACAGTGGATTACACACTATGATGTGTAGGTAGGCAGTTCACATTTCTTCTACCAGGGAAGGTGGAAGAGAGGGCCACTAGGCCCTAACCTTCGCTAGTGGTTAAATAAAACAAATCAATCAATCAATCTCTCTCTCTCTACCTCCTCTAGATTGCTGAAAGAACAACCACAAAATAGCAGAATTTTATGTACAACCATCTCCAGCTCTCAACAGTCAGAGCCAAGTGACCATCATGCGCTATCTAAGAAGGATCATCAAAATGTTACCCCAACCTACCTGTTATTGAAGTTGAAATATGGTAAAAATGTTAGCGATATACTTTTTCTTATCACTTACTATCTTGCTTTGTGTTGTGATGTGATGGTGTCAAATTCTCTCTTAATTAATAACTCTCAGCAGAACGCATTGACCAAAGGGCGGTACTTAATACTGAGCCAGTGAGGTATTGGTATAAGTGAAACAGAATACATCTTACTTCCAAAAAGGTTCCTATCCTGCTCTAAAGTCGTGCGAAAAATTGACTTTGCCACCAAAAAGGTATACATCCACTCGCCTTACTTGAGGACCCATTTACACCAACGTGAAACGGTAATGATAATTTGGTTTTTTCTTTTAAATCAAAAGGCCACATATCCAATATGTGGTTTTCACCCCAAAATCCAAATTTAGTTTACTCATATACCACTTGTGAGCAGCATTGGTTGACACTGTTATTCACATTAGCAATGTCCCTTATCTCAACACATTCCTGAACTTATGATTGCAGTTTTTCTCGCGTTGCGTCTTCCATTCGGTCCCCCCCCCCCCCCTTTTTTTTGTTTTTTGACTATGGAGGGTTTTGAGGGAAAATTAGATGTCTGTTCGAAGAAGCGGCCGTCTAATTTTATAGCCCAACGTGCAGCAAAGGGCAAAAAAGTATGCGGACTCGGACCCAAACCTCGTTTTGGTTGGTTATTCCTTGAATAATCAACCTATGTTTTCATGATAATGGTCAACCTCTCCGATTCGGCTCAAAATTTTTTTCTGGACGTTTCATGATGTCCTGATCAAAAAAGATCAATGTCCGTCCGCCGTCCGCCGTCCGCCGTACGCCGTACGCCGTACGCCGTCCATTGTCCACGCCGTTTTTGGTAGTAGAAAATGTTCTAAAAATCTGAAATTTGGGTCAGGGGTCTGTTCCCAGCCGAGGTGGGTCCTCGAAACTTTTCAGCCCGATCGGACCAAATTTGGGGTAGAGGGGGGGGGGGGGGTCAAAATGTGTTTTTTGAAAAATGGATTTTCGAGATTTTGGGTGATTTAGGCGAGTGGGGTGTCATTTTCCACTAAATTTTGGACGCTGAATCCAATAAAATGGGTCCCAGAACAATTGGCACCCACTGGAAGAAGTTATGGGTCAAATTGGGTATTTACTACCCAATTTGATTATGTGTTTTCGGGATTTCTGCTACCTAGGCGTGTGGGGTATCATTTTCCACTAAATTTTGGACGCTGAATTCAATGATGTGTGTCCCAGAACGATTGGCACCCACCGGAAGAAGTTATGGGTCAAAATGGGTGTGTTTCCACCCATTTTGAATGTGTGTTTTCGAGATTTCTGGTGCCTAGGCGTGTGGGGTATCATATTCCACTAAATTTTGGACCCTGAATCGATTGGAATGGGTCCGGGACCCGCCACACCCACTGTTTCCCCCATTCGAGGAATAACCAACCCGTGTGTAAGAATTTGCAGATTTTTTCTTTAGAGGGCTGGGAAACCATGTGACCACTCTTCGAAAATTTTCAAGTGTGGTCTCTTCAGTGGAAAGACATATTAATGAATCGAAAAGCTTTCTACGATAAGGTTGGACAGATGCAGCAGGGCATGTATCTCACTGCTAAGTTGTCATTAAAACGCCCGTTTTTCCTAAAAAGGGAACATATCCAAATAAAAAATGGCGATATCTTCCTGTAGAAATTATATTAGAGCACCAAACTTCAGGTAATTTCTACTTGTTCTAGGACGAACATAATTTGGCAGCTTGAAAAAAATCAACATTTTATATAACAGCGTGAAACGTTTTTTCCGATTTCCCAACAATAAACAAAAGTGGATGTATGCCTTTTTGAAAGTAAACTCCTCATTTGACCACGAGCAAAACAAAAGCACTTACATTATATAAAACCTTCAAAAAATTGTTTCTTGAGAAGAAGGTGAGGTAGAGAGAAAGGGAGAGAGAGTTGCTATTGGCAGTTGCTATATTCAGCCTATTTAGAGTCAATTTTCTTCATAAACCAAGAGGCGTTATCCCCCATCGAACTAATGCCCAACAAAAGAAATTGCTTGTCCGAGTCCATTTCTCTTTATTTACACATAAAATGTACCAAAAATATTTACACGCGAAACCCTCATATTCCTCATTGGCTTGCAGAATAACTTTCTTCTTAAAAACGTGCGAAAATTTTCACCGCGATAAATCCAGATTCCGACAGTTCAGTCGTCAAGTGATCACCATCACCTTTCGTTTCGTTCTAAAGCAACGAAAAAATTTAAAACTCCAATTTTCGTGAGATAGTCAAGTCCCAGACTCTCTAACTCTGGGAGTAATAGACCGGTAACGTCGACGATTAAAGCGAGAAACCCTAAATGTGGAAAACATTCAATCACGATAGATTTTTCGGTTGAGACCTCGTTTGTGTTCTACGTGTGAACAAAAGTGTGTCTGATGTTGGTGAGGTAAGAAAAAATGTTGAGGAAAGGAAGGAGTGATGGAAGAGGTTCACGGCAACAGGAAGAGCACGGCATAATGTATCAAGTTGAAGTAAAATACTCACGAGTGTTGGCTTTCAATCAGAACGGACGCAGGATCTTTCAGTTTAATTTCACTTTCTCGGACGGCTTGCGGTAACGATTTGAACAGTGATCTTTGTGAACTGCAACGAAAAGGACGAAGAATGATAAAGAGCCGCGAGATAATGATAAAGTGGTCAGGAATCACAGTCGTCATACGTCAGACATAGATGTTAGATGGCAACAGACACATAGAGGAGGGGTTATAGAGGGGCCCAAGCGCTGAAGCCTGGTGGCTTGTTGTGCTTCTCTTAGGTGCCCCATTCTTTTAGTCCATAAACAGCCCTAGTCCCCTGATGAGGGTTCTTAGGTCGTGGTCTAACTTTTTGCAGGGTATGGTTCACATTGGGGTTTGTGTCCCAAAGATGGTATATCTGCGGGATGTGAGTGCTGGGCACTCAAAGATTATATGAGTTGCAGTTTCGTCTGCTTCCTCACAGAACCTGCATAGAGTTGTTGACGCAATCACTGCTAGTGCACAGAGAGTCTGTTCACAGTCCTGCGCCACCTTAAATGGGATGCTAGGAGCTGTGCTTTAATCGACGTCTGGCTGTCAGAGAGAATGCTTTATACTAGTGTACTTTCCCTCTCTCTGTGACCGTGAAGTTGAACTATTTTGTTGGACGATGACTACTACGATTCTCTACGATTCTCCTAAAATAACCATAAGCGAGGAAAATGTACTCACACGATAAGAGAAAAATCAGGTACGAGGATTGCGATTGGTATAAGGAAGAGACCCAACCAAAAATAACCGGAGGAAAAGCATATGGCGTCCATTCCTAGCATCGCTTCACCAATTGGCAACACAGGATAGATGTGGCTGAAAGAAGCAGAGTTGAGAAAATATATATAAATGATGTATATTCGTAAGACGAAGCAATGAGCCAACTGCTACCACTTACCTGTAGATTGCTATGACTGCCAGCCACGCCACAATGGACCCCCAGATGGCCAAGTGGGTGAAAACGGTCCAAAACACCGTGTGCAAACCAGCCTTGAGGCAGACAGTGGTCACGGTGTACTGTCAAAACAAGACGAAACAATTGAAGATTATTGGTAGAAAGAGGAATCAGAAGTTGGAACAGGCGAATCAACGCGAACTAGGTGGTTACGCATTACGCCATGACATATTCCCGTTTTCCCAAGACAACAAGAAAAACCTGGACATAATTGTGCCCCCCTTAGAAAAAGTCGAACAAATCATATTACACAGAGGTTATACGAGGTGTCTCACGAGTCCCCCCCCCCCCCCCCTCTTAAAATCGTCCAAATGGGAGTAAAGAAGATAACAATTTTTCAGAATCTTCATAATTCTATACAAGGATCTCAAACACCATATTTGCGCAACCACGCGCAAGTGACACACGTTCTAATATTAAACGGGAACACACATTTTTTATTACAACTTCGGATTCTACCCAAAATTGTATGACAATTTGATCCCTTAACCGATCTTTTTGACCGCCTATTTTAAGATTCTTACGGGGATTAATTTTCGAGGTCTGGTTGAAGAATAGAACAATAAGAGAAATGGAAAATTATCGAAAAAATGCAGCAAATTCGTTCACACTAGTTGGTTATTCCTCGGACCAGGCGCACGGAGACTCATTTCTTCAACATGGGGGAAATGGGGGAGGAAACAGTGGGTGTGGCGGGTCCCGAACCCATTCCAATCGAGTCAGGGTCCAAAATTTAGTGGAAAATAATACTCCACGCACCTAGGTACCAGAAATCTCGAAAAAACACATTTGAAATGGGTGGATAAATACCCATTTTGACCCATAACTTCTTCCGGTGGGTGCCGATTGTTCTGGGACTCATTTCATTGGATTTAGCGTCCAAAATTTAGTGGAAAATGATACCCTACACGCCAAGATCGCCAAAAATCTCGAAAATCCATTTTTCGAAATTCACATTTCGACCCCTACCCCGGCCAAATTTGGTCCGATCGGGCTGAAAAGTTTCGAGGACGAACTAGGGACGGAAACGGGTCCCTGACCAAGATGTCAGATTTTTTGAAAATGTTCTACTACCAAAGTCGGCATACGACGTATGGCGGACGGCGTATGGAGAACGGACATTTGACTTTTTTTGATCTAGACACTTTGAAACGGTCAGAAAGAATTTTGGGCCGAATCGGAGAGGTTGACTTCTTGCATGAAAACATAGGTTAATTATTCAAGGAATAACCAACCAAAATCTACAAAATTTCGTGTGCAAACACACTCCCTAAAAAAGATTATCAATTGTTTTCACTTATAAATGAGTAAAATAAAAAATATCTTCCCAAAAAAATAAATAAATGTAATATAATGTTCCCCCAATAGGTAACTGATACACCGTGCTAGGGGTAACGATCTGCAGTAGCGGAATAATAAATCAATGCTAAGTATACTCTGTATAAACAGAGGTTATATTTAGTAAAGATAGCAGCTGAACTCACAGTGTACACCATGTTACCCAACATAAGGTAACCGCCGTCTCGGCCATTCATCCATAGCACCTCGTGCCGAACGGCGAGCATCGACAGCCAAAAGAGAAACACGCTGTGCACCATCGCGTTACCGATCCAAATCCAAAACGTAGTCACGCTGAAACTTGAAGACTTGTGGCCGTAAAGTTTGGGATATTTCAGCATCGTTTCAGCGGAACAGACTTTCTCGACGATCCCAATGGCAAACGGTGGAGCAGCAGTGAACAACTGAAAGTGCACCAGAAAGTGAGAGGGGAGCCTAGTTGAAGTAACTTTCTATATTGATAGTTTTTAAAGATTTGTATACATCTGAGAGAATGAAAGAAGAGCGAATCAGCAGCTTTCAGGGAGTCAATTCTACGACTCATTTGCAACAAAAAATGTTTAAAGGAGTTTTTTTTACAGGCATTTCCGAGTTATTCACAACTTGAGATTTTTTTAATCGTGTTTCCGACCTGAGGTCTCTAAAACGGCCATAACTCTCTTAATCTACAAGATAAACTACGATTTTGGTTAAAATGTCTCTTTTTATCCACTTAGAACTTCATTTCGAGGGCACATTGTAAATTTAGTCGAAAATGAGTTCTGCATATCGTTGGAAGCGCGCTCTCGCACATCAATGTAAATAGGAAGTAACAACTTGAGGGCAATCGATTGCATAAGCAAGAGTACAAAACGCTGCAAATCCCTTCACGGGGTTGGTTATTCCTCGGACCAGGCGGATGGAGACGCATTCCAATCGATTCAGCGTCCAAGGTTGCGTGGAAAATGATGCCCCTTACGCCTAGGTACCAGAAACCTCAAAACCCACATTCAAAATAGGTAGATAGATACGAATTTTGACCCATAACCTCTACCAGTGCGCGCCAATCGTTCTGGGATCTGTCTAATTGGACTACAAAAATAATAACCCACACACCTTGAAAAAATATTTTTCAAAAAACACATTTGACCCCAACCCCACCCAAATTTTTTCGGGTCGGGCTGAAACGTTTTGAGGAACAACCAACACTTGAAACGGATCCCTGACCAAAGATTCAGATTTTAACTAGCGCATTTCAGACGAGAATTTTGGTACCTAGGTGTGTGGGGTATCATTTTTCGATCATTAGACGCTAAATTGACACTCTGTTTCACCTCATTTTCACCATGCTCCGAGGAATGAATTTTCCTGGTCCGAGGAGTAATCAACGCCTGTGAAAGAATTTGCAGCGTATTGTTCAACACATCATGTAACGTCGTGTGTAAGAAAGAAATTTGAGGGGACTTCAATTGAAGTCCCCTGACTTCAAGGATGTAAACGTAGGCTGATTATTCAAGCAAAAACCTTAGTAATTATAGGGATTTGCTGTGTGGTCCTCAATTTTCACCCTAATACTGTCACAAAAATGAATATGAATATAGCCCGTTGAAAAACTAGTATTCTGGGAAAGTTTTTCCACGAATGAACGCGGGAATTTTTCAGGGGGAAATGTTTATTTTACCCGGCTGAATGATGAAAAGGTTTCGCGTTTTCATTAATTTTCCAACTTTAGGCTATATTAGTGAATACCAGCACTAAATTATTGGAGACGTCGAAGTGTCCATCAGAAGGGATATTTGACTCTTCCAACGATATGCTCAGATTTGGGATTATCTTGTAAATTGAGGGAATTATGGCCGTTTTAGTGTCGTCAGGTCGAAAACACCTAAGCTATTCTGCAGACAATTGCCATTCTATCTTACTACACTCCCTACAAACTGATGACAGACTACAGTTGCAGACCGAGCAGCTAAGAGAAATGCAATAACAAGCGTTTGAAAATTACTTACCACATTGTACAAACCGATAGTCCAACGCTCGAATAGGATCTGACCCGACCATCCAGAGTATATAGCGAACCATAGCTCAATCACGTACAGACAGATATTTTTATAGAAACTGTACAAAATCAGTTTGCACATCCGGCTATAGTTCCAGGAGCCGTGGACGAACAGCAATTTCAACAGGAACCTAAACTGCAAAAGCGAGAAAAAAAAATCTCGATAACAATCGACTGTGAACAGATATAGGTCCATTCGGCACAAGCAAGATCGACTCACTTGCGCTATAGAATAATCGGAAGCACACGCTGCTTGTAAACCTTCAACACCCGAAATGCCGACTCCGACGTGAGCTTTTTGTATCATGGCAACATCATTGGCTCCATCACCTATCGCTAATGTGACGCTGCTGGTTTGACTAGTAACAAGCTCTACAACCTGAAAATGTAAGAGTTGAATGATTTACCTTCGCGAAGAAGCGAAGAGCTACAGTTTGGTCGACAATCGGCTTACTTCAGCTTTTTGCATAGGGGAGACACGACAGCAAATAACAGATTTGCAAGCGAGGCACAAATGGAGGAAATCTTGCTTCAGCTCGGGAGTCAATGTGAATTTGAGGGATTGCCCATCGATGACAAGCGCGAACTGACCAGCAGGGTCCACGTTGTTCAAGTGATGGAGCATCGTTTCCCGAACGCCCTGAAAACAGACGTTAGATGAACATTCGACACTCTTCAATTTTGTTTTTGGTTGTTTATTCCTTGAAAAATCAACCTGTGATTTCATGCAAAAAGACAATCTCTCCGATTCTGTCCAAAAAAATTTTTCTGGACGTTCAAGGTGTCTAGATCATGGCAAATGTTAGTACCCCGTCCGCCGTCCACGCCGATTTTGGTAGTAGAACATTTTCTAAAAATCTGAAATTTGGGTCAGGGGTCTGTTCCCAGCCGAGATGGGTCCTCGAAACTTTTCAGCCCGATCGGACCAAATTTGGAGGGGGTAAGGGTTTTTTGAAAAATGGATTTTCGAGATTTTGGGTGATTTAGGCGAGTGGGGTGTCATTTTCCACTAAATTTTGGACGCTGAATCCAATAAAATGGGTCCCAGAACAATTGGCACCCACTGGAAGAAGTTATGGGTCAAATTGGGTATTTATTACCCAATTTGATTATGTGTTTTTGGGATTTCTGCTACCTAGGCGTGTGGGGTATCATTTTCCACTAAATTTTGGAGGCTGAATTCAATGATGTGTGTCCCAGGACGATTGGCACCCACCGGAAGAAGTTACGGGTCAAAATGGGTATGTATTCACCCATTTTGTATGTGTCAGGATTTCTGGTGCCTAGGCGTGTGGGGTATCATATTCCACTAAATTTTGGACCCTGAATCCAATAAGGCGGGTCTTGAAACGATTGGCAGAAGAGCTTATGAACGTTGAATCAATTAATATTCAACTCCATGCGCCTGGTCCGTGGAATACCCAATTCCTGTGAAAGAATTTGCACAAGAATCAATATTGTACAACCTGGACACAATGGGTTGAAAATAATAGGTTTTTAAGGCAGTTTGTGAAATTTCATACCATATTTAGGATCGTAAAACAATGCCTTTGAGATAACGCCCTTTTTACTGGATACAGGTTAGGATCGTCTTTTGAAAATGAGGGACGGCTAACTCCCTCACTCGCTCACCCGACCAGTCGATAAGTGACTTCTTTTTTTAACGATATTTTAAATCAAAAGTGCGCATCAACAATGCTCGCACACGCATTGACCTTAATGTTTCCATTCGCCAGGAGATTGAAGCTGCGCCCAATGAAATGGTGGAAAGAGGCGTCCGCAAATTGTGTGAGGGTCCGAATTTGTATTCAGCAAGAGCGACGTCGTCTCAAAGATATTATTTTCCGAACCTAAATACGGTATGTAATTTCAAAAACTACATTAAAAACGCTGCAAATTCTGGCAAGAGCATGGGAAAATTTTGGACAACCAGTAGGTGTGGAGTATCCCGGACTCATTTCAATCGATTCAGCATCGAACATGATCGAAAATGATACCCCTCACGCCTAAGTAGCCGAAAATCTCGAACCCTCACATTCAAAATAGGTAGGTAGGGACCTATTTCGACCCAAGCCCCTCTCCAGTGGGCGTTAATCGATCTTAATGGAACCCATCTTAATGGATTCAGCGTCGATAACTTCAAGGAATACCCCACTCCTGGGGTATGATGATGGAATAAATCTTTCATTCATTCCTCTGCACCACGTTGTGCAATAACGTTGAGCCCTGAAAAAGTATCCTTGTAACAGAGCATGACATATCGAGGCCCTTGGACGTTCTTGAACACCTCCGACCAACGTCTCGACCAGGCGCCTCAAAATGCTGATAGCTCGGAAGCAGGAGGGATGATGCCTTCAGGCATCACATCGAACACAACGCGCCTTCAAACTCACCTCGGTAGTCTGTTCGTTGATAATAAGAATCGTTGAGCTTGAAGTCAACAACCGCGTTGAATACCCGATGTTGATAGCCGTCTCTTGTTTGTCACCGGTCAATACCCAAATGTTGATACCGGCTTTGGCGAGCGCTGCTATAGTTTCGGGCACTTCGTCTTGCAGCTTGTCTTCAACTGCCGTCGCTCCGAGGAGAGTAAGGTTTTTCTCAATGAGCTCAGCAGCCTCGGCTACTTTCAGCTCTCGGTTGGCGATCGCTAGACTTGCTGTGCGATACGTGGCCGCCCACTCCTGCAAAACAAATCAGTAATCCTAATTAAGTTGATGGCTACCATTGCGGATGACAAGGTATATCGGAAGAAATCAGGAACGGCGCTCCTGATCATGAGTTCTTTAACTCGCTAATGAAGGATTGTCCCGTTTGGGCGCTCTGACTGTGACATTCGATAATTTCATGACTCCGTGGACCGCTTCAGAAGCACTGATTATGTATAGAGCCATATTCGATTAAAACATGGCACATCTGTATGGTTGACCAATGACTTACCCAAAGGCACATAGAGGAGAAAACATGTGGAAAAATACCTGTAACTCCTTTCATTATAAATTGATCAAAATAAGTTTTAAATGAAAATTCGGGTTTAGGGGACCTAACGGCTCCTAACGAGCGAAGCGAATATTTCATTTAGTCCCACCAGAAGAGCTATCACTTCTGAACCGACCGAGGCTCATGGTTGATTAATCATTTCTGACTGGAAGCAAACCTCTTTGAGAGAGATATGAAAAATCGATTATTCCTTGAGTAATCAACCTACGTTTTCATGAAGAAAGAACTCTCCGATTCGGCCCAAAATATATTTCTGGGCGATTCAAAGTGTCTAGATCAAAAACGCTGCAAATTCTTCCACACGGGTTGGTTATTCTTCGGATCAGGCGCATAGAGACTCATTTCTTCAACATGGGAAAATAGGGGAAACAGTGGGTGTGGCGGGTCCCGGACTTATTCCAATCGATTCAGCGTCCAAAATTTAATGGAAAATGATACCCCACACGCCTAGGTACCAGAAATCTTGAAAACACATGTACAAAATGGGTAGATAGACACCCATTTTGACCCATATCATCTTCCGGTGGGTGCCAATCGTTCTGGGACCAATCTCCTTGGATTCAGCGTCCAAAATTTAGTAGAAAATGACACCCCACACGCCTATATTGCCAAAAATATCGAAAATCCTTTTTTCGAAATACACATTTTGACCCCTACCCCGCTCAAATTTGGTCCGATCGGACTGAAAAGTTTCGAGGACCAACTAGAGCCAGGACCCCTGATTCAAATTTCAGATTTTTAGAAATTTTTCTACTACTTAAGTCGGCGTGGACGGCGTCTCTATCTACCCATTTTGAATATGTGCTTTCGAGATTTCTGGTACCTAGGCGTGTGGGGTATCATTTTCCACTGAATTGCAGCGTTTTTTCTTCAGTAAACTAAATTCATATAGTAATAATTATCCGTTAACTTAAGTGTATCACTAACTATGGTATAGATGGTAGACACCGAACTGAACCAAAATCCTTCCCAGTTGCCTCTCACATTAAAAAATACTCACTTCGTATTCCGTTTTGGTAAGCTCAGCCATGCCAAAGCAAAGAGTCCGAAGGCCACCGGAAGCAAAATCCTCCAAGTGTTTGAGCGTCTCTTCTTTGTGTTTCTGAGTTTTCTTCGACAGTCGCTCATAAATAACGGAGTCTGCCCCCTGAGGAAACACTCAATAGGTTAAGAGAATTCCTAAGTGAGAATTGAAATATTGCTTTCACTATGTTAAAAAAAAACCTCACCTTACAAAACAATAAATACTTTCCGGACGGACTTTTACAAATGACCGACATCCGTTTTCTGGCGCTCGTGAATTCGATGACGTTCAAAATCTCGTATTTTTCTCTCTGACCGAGAACTAAAATTTCGACGTGACTGGGCGTTCTGATGTCAAAGACAAAGCCAAGATCTCTCGCTCCTTGAAGCAGTGCCCTTTCGTCTGTGTAAGAAAACAGCAAAGTGATGAGGCCGCCGATAAAGGTGTGCGAATTCAATATTTATGAGGACCCCGAGTAATAGCGGTGAGTATGCATTCCCAGCTTTATTCTATTTTTATTCAGTACTTCATGACCTTCTCATAAATAGAACGTTTTTGGACAAAATCAGTTGTGTCAGCTACTGTAAGGAAGGTGTAATCAGAGTGATCTTAATCTTATTTTTCCAATTAATAAGGAGTACAATTATCTTCCAGTGTCATTCCTTAAGTGATCTCGCTTCGTTGATTGTAAATTATTACCAGATTTGTACTTTATAGATTACGTATTATTATAGATATGTACTTAAGATGCAATATGCGCTGTGAACTCAGCCTTATGTCATTTTGACAAATAAAGGTCTTTTGAATTGAATTGAATTGTAATCAGAGTTGAAACCAGCTTTGAGAGGATCGCCAACATAGGCGTTCTGTTCACGTTTCTGTTGTGTTATTAGCATCAACCACCTCGGCAATTTCATGCTTTCCTTTTTCAAACATTCTGAGAATAAATTCATTATTTGTTCATTTATTTAACAGCAAAACGGACACAAGGTCCAACGAACAAAATAGAAAAGTTTATGAGATGAAGGTATACCACGAATAATTACGAGGAGTACACCCTAAATCTCACCAACATCGTGGGATCTGAAAGATAACTGGAGATCCAGAGAAGAAGGGAGCCGTGGACACCGAGAGACTCCAAGCGGGCAATCATTATACTTTCTAATCTAAAATTTTGGACTGTTACAGACTTATTTTAAAAACATAGGTTGATTATTCAAGGAATAACCAACCAAAAGGGGCCTGACAGACTTTTCTTTGTTGATTTCAATGGGATTGCCTATGAGCACCACCACCTAAACCTTCGTCTAGTCTTCGTCAGGTTATTAAAAAGTAAATAATTCTGGAATTTCTCCACAGCAATTAGTTCCCAACTCTGGATGAGGTCAAGTCGTACCTGGCGAAGAAGCGTGGTATAGTACTTCACCAGACGCTAGTTTTTCAGGGATAACAGTGTGACAAACGGCCATCATTCGTAAGAAGTTGTCTATCGTCCGACTGTCTTCTCCGCCTTTCTTCAATTCCTGGAATTAATACACAATGTGTAACTCTCAATTATCATTATTTGCGAGCAACATTTTGGTGGAACTTCTCGTATATTGATTGAAATGGAAAATTTCCAGCTTCATTGTTTCGTATTTTGCTCTAAAAATGATGTTCAGAATAACTTATTTTTAAAGTAACTTTACAAATTCGCTCCTGTTAGACAAGTCATCGCCAAAGTTAGTTCAGTGGTGAACCAACCTTGATTACGGCCGGCTCCGACGACGCTGGCGCAGACGTCTCGGCCGAGTCAAAAGCGTGGCCACCAACAGAGCACTTCTTGAATTCCATGACGTTCCTGGTCAGTGTTCCCGTTTTATCGGAAAAAATGTATTTTACCTGTGGATCAAAACTAGGGGGTAAAACGCTGCAAATTTTACACAGGGGTTGGTTATCCCTCGGACCAGGCGCATGGAGACTCATTTCTTCCTGGTCCTGGACCCATTCCAATCAATTCAGGGTCCAAAATAAGGCGGAAAATGATATACCACATCCCTAGGAATGTACCAGAAATCTCGAAAACAGACATTCGAAATGGGTAGATAGGCACCCATTTTGACCCATAACCTCATCCAGAAGGTGTCAATCGTTCCCAAACCCATTTCATTGAATTCAGCGTCCAAAATTTAGTGGAAAATGATACCCCACACGCCTAGGTACCGGAAATCTCGAAAACACATAGTCAAAACGGGTAGTTGTACCAGAAATCTCGAAAACAGACATTCGAAATGGGTAGAGAGGCACCCATTTTGACCCATAACTTCTTCCAGTGGGTGCCAATCGTTCTGGGGCCCACTTCATTCGTTTCAGCGTCCACAATTTAGTGGAAAATGATACCCCACACGCCTGTATCGCCAAAAATCTCGAAAACCATTTTTCGAAATACAAATGTTGACCCCTACCCCAGCCAAATTTGGTCTAACTGAATAGTTTCGAGGACTAACTGATGATATACTGATGGACTAATGATCAGGGGAAGCTGTCATGGGCCACACGTTCCCAGAAACAGTCTAGCTTAGGTACAACAGGATGGCGGTCGGACATTTGACTTTTTTGATCTAGACACCTTGAAACGTCCAGAAAATGTTTTTGAACCGAATCGGAGAGATTGACTTTTTGCATGAAAACATAGATTGTTTATTCAATGAATAACCAACCACAGCCGATAGATACCTAATTAGTAAATATTGTGACAAAACAAATTTAGGCTTCCTTTAGTTTTGCTGGATTCAATGAAAATCGAGAACTTACATTTTATTCTAAAAACTATAAATCGCTCACCATTCCTAATTCCTCGTTCAAATTGGATGTGCGAGCCATGGCAGGAGTATTACTCTCTTCGTGGTACATATCCAAATCTTGGTTGATGAAGGTCGCCTGCAACGTTTGACCAAGATGAACACTTATGAATGGTAAAATTTGTATAAATTAGTTCGGATTATTCATTTCCGCAAACGAGGTAAACTAAATCATAAAGCGGGTTTTTACGTGTAGTCTAACCTGCACGAACCGGACCACTTCCAACGTCACTTGCAGCGAGATGGGAATGAGGTTGTTGAAGAGAATAATGAACGTGAGGAAATTGAAGCCGAAATTTCTTGAAAGTTTATCTGTACAAACAGGAACGGGGTTTTATAGCATTTAAAAGAAGTTTGAATTGGACTAATCAAGGTTCACAATGACGTCCGGATAGAACACTTACCGTCAACAATACCGATATACCAGTAGGCACTTTGGTGTTCGCGAGTCCACAGTTCGTTGTACAGGGACGAAACTAGGCACAAAAATACGAGAAGGAAGAAGAGCATCAAAACTTGAGTGTTGGTGGCACGGTCAATCGTCGAGCGTTTGAGAGGAGCTTTGGTCGAATTCATGAGGAGTTTCGTCTCGTGACCCGTGTATATGACGACACCGAAGATCCAACTGGTGTTGCGCAGCATTGCACCGCGGAGTAAAACTCTTTCAGGACCAAGAGGCACAGCCCTGGAGGGGGAAGTTAATATTACAAAGCTGTTTCATCAACTCATTGTAGCATTCAACCGTGATCAAACAGAAAGGGAGATTCCATGGACTCATGAGAAGACCTCATAAGACCAGAAAAGCACATTTTTGTACGTTACTTATCTACATTAGTAAGATCATGAATAAATTCGCATCTTGCTTTGTCGATCTTATATGAATTATTTCATACTTCGTTCGCTAGTAAATTGTTCTGTTAAAGACTTCACCAATCTATTCAGGGTTCCCCACAAGTTAACCCCGACACTCCCCCTTCTAAAATCTTCCAAATAGGAGTCAAACAATTTTTTGGTATCCCTGCTGTACTTGCTCAACAGGTTGCGCACGCGCGCGGAAAAAGAAAATGGTTGAGCGATTATATGTTTATGAAATCTTAAGTAGAATCTGAATCTGCAACAAAAACTGGGGTTCCCATTTAAAATAACAAAGTTGGACAACAGAATGAGCATTTAGAGATTTCAAAACTCAGTAATCCGTTGCATTACCGCTGTGGTATTTTTGCAATGATACCCTCCACAGGGAACTCCAAGTGGACACTGTCGATCAAGTGATCAAGCAAAAGGCTAGTGCATCTAGCTAGACTCAAAAACCAAGTCAAAGAAGAAGCGGCTCTACTTCTTGACGTGGAAAACATATCTAGACGCCTTAAGCGTACTAAGCCACATGAGCTTGTGTATGAAGTGAATGTGAACAGTTACAACTCGCTAACGATAACAAAACGCTGTAAATTCTTTCACAAGGGTCGGTCATTCCTCGGACCAGGCGCATGGACTCATTTCAATCGATTCAGCGTCCATAATTTAGTCGAAAATGATACCCCACACGCCCAGATCGCCAAAAATCTCGATAATCCATTTTTCAAAAAATACATTTTGACCCCAACCCCCCTTATATTTGGTCCGATTGGGCTGAAAAGTGTCGAGGACCAACTAGAGCTAAAAAAGGGTCCCTGACCAAAATTTCAGATTTTTAGAAAAATGTCTATAGGCCAAATCGGATAGATTGACATTTTGCTTGAAAACAGGTTGGTTATTGGATAATCAACCAAAACATGCTATGTGTCAAAGTTTTGGATATTCACCCGTAGTATTGAAGGTCAACAGCATATTGTCAATAAGTGTACACTTGGAGCAATAATAATACCGTTAACAAAATAGAAAAAGTAGTGAATGTTGGCTGTAGATTGATTATTGACGGAAAAAATGTGCCAACTACGTCAGAGAGGCGTCCTGATAAGCGAAGATGCACCATACTCACGGTTTCCCTGACTCCTTCAATGTGCCATTGAACTCGTAGATCAATTTGTTCGGATGCTCGCACTCGATGACGCCTCGCAAATCCCCCAACGCTTTCGTGTCCAGAACTACAGATGTCTCTGGGAGAGCTTGGCGGATTTTCAAATTCGTCTCCCCGTCGAGATTCATCGTCTCGATATAACACATCCCTTGTGGTTCACTGAAACAGAGCGAGATTGATAGTCAACCAAATGGTCAATGTCACTTATAAATGAAGGCCCAAAAGATCAGCGTGCTCATGATTCGTAACTGGGTGAGATGAAAGATATAGAAAGCTCAGGTACATACGAGGGTGATCCAGAAAGTAAGGTTACAACTGCTGGTAAAAATCGAAAAGTGCATATATTTTATTCAAATTTTGAGGAAATGTAGCAAAATATCTCCTTATTTTTCTAGATAATAGCCACAACACATTTCTTCAGCCTGGGCACAGGCTTTTTTATGCCCTCGTCAAACACACTTCGCTCCAACTCCAAAAACCGCTTCTCGACAGTTTCTTTCACCTCCTCGTCGTTGGAACACGTTTTCCACCCAAGAACTCCTTCAATTTGGTGAAAAGGTGGAAGTTTGAAGGCGCCAAGTCCGGTGAATATGTTGGATGGGTCACAACATTCCATTCAAACGACACAAGCAGTTCCCGGGTCTGGCGAGCTGTGTGGGGTCTGGCGTTGTCGTGAAGAAGGGACATACCACAAGTCAGCATTCCCCTCCTTTTGTCTTTGATTTTTTTCCTCAATTTTTTGAGAGCCTCACAATACGCATCAGCATTAATGGTGGTTCCCCTGGCCATGAAATCCACCAACAATACCCCTTTTCTGTCCCAAAACACTGATGCCATGATCTTGCGCTCCGAGGGCTGAACCTTGAATCTTTTTGCTGAAGGTGTGAGTATGGCGCAATTGCAGGGACTGTCTTTTTGGCCCTTTGGGGTATAGTGACAAACCCATGTTTCGTCCCCAGTCACAATCAAGTCAAGAAATGCTTCTCCCTCCATTTCATAACGCTCAAGAAATTCGCGTGCGGCAGAAACGCGATTTTGGCGATGTTCCGGGGTCAACATTTCTGGCAGCCATCTTGTACACAACTTCCACAGTTTTTCCGACAAAATTTCACCCATAAGGCTTCGCGAGATGTCTGGGAACTTTTCATGAAGGGTGTAGAGGGTCAGCCGCCGATTACTGCAATTTCGATTGTCAATTTCCTGCAGTAGCTCTTCTGAAATGAGAGTCGGCCTCCCACTCCTTTCTTCGTCGAGTGTCGGTGCGACCTTCCTCAACAAGCCTAACCCACTTGAAAACATGCGAACGGGACATTACCTCAGATCCATAAGTTTCCACAAGCTGACGATGGATTTCAGGCTGTAGGTGGAGGGAACGGTCCCTGCAGAGGTTGACAGAATAGGCTGATGTGACGACATTTCGTACTGATGCAGGCGGGTGCTTATTTGACTACTAGGAAACACCCCCCCCCCCTCCTACACAGAGAAATGCCAACCCCGAAAAAAAAATCTCTGCACCTTCCAGGGAGTAACCTTGCTTTCTGTATGACCCTCGTAGCAGACAAGGGCGCAATGCACGAGCTACACACCTGGTGGACAATACTATCAAGTCGGCTGGAAAGAACTGGTTGTTTTGCACTTTCAAGACGTTGCCAACTTCGACGTTTTCCCAAGTCACCTGCTTCCAACTCCCGTCTTTCAATACTTCCACCTCTCTTCGGTTGGTTTCTCTGTCCGCCACATGGCGTTTCTGTAAAGTATTAATAATTTATTAAATAAGGATAACCATACCATTCAATCACAACTATGTCACTTGCTAAACAGGGGAAATCTAATCTTGAGCGAGATTACTGGTTCAATTTCTGACTAAAGAAGCGGTAAGTTCAGGTTAAATTTCTCTAGCTGTGATATGATATCCGAATGATTTGGAAAGAAAAGAACAACGTCCAAAGACACTTCGATACAAAGCTTATACTTAAGCAGAGCTTCGCAGCAGCAGACGACTAAGAATACTAAATTACGAAATCAGAGAATATGAGAATGAAAACCAATTTTCAAAATAATGTTCATTTTTATCACAAGAATGTAACTAAAATTCACATAATTTGGTTTTGGAAGAATTCTCACGCGGGTATTCTTGAGAAATTTATCAAAAATTAAGTATTTGCTCAAATGTCCCTATATCACAACGTTTAATACAGAAATAAGGTAATTTTTACCGTTAACCCGAATAACTTTTTTTTTCTTTTTTCAACGTAGATATTATTGATTTTTGGTCGGTTATTTCTTGAATAATCAATCTGTTTTCGTGCCAATGATCATGGAGGGCCGGCCATCTCTGATGGGCCCCAACATTTTCCTCTGAAAAAAGGTACCAAGTCCGTTCGCTGTCCACGCCGCTTTTGGTGATAGAAACTTTTCTAAAAATCTGAAATTTTGGTCAGGGACCCATTTTCGGTTCTAGTTGGCCCTCGAAACTTTTCAGCCCAATCGGACCAGATTTGGGGAGAGTAGGGGTCAAAATGAGTTTTTTTTTTCGAAAATCTTCGAGATTTTCGGCGATCTAGACGTGTGGAGCATCATTTTCCACTAAATTTTGGGCGCTAAATCGATTGGAATGAGGCCGGGACATGCCACAATCACTCCTTTCCCCATACTCCTAGCCCAATGAATAACCAACCTCTTTGAATGATTTCGTAGCGTTTTGTTCTAGAACTGGGGGAAAAAGTCAAGGAGCACCTTACAAACTTCAGGTGTTTCAGTTTTCAAGATCCAAGTTTCAAGTTTTCAGAGTTCAGCGAATATAACTTTCAAACAGTTTGGAAGAGGAGATTTTATACTTACATAATCTTCTATTATTTCTTTGAGGGCGGATACCAATAAAATGAAAACGAGCGGCACCAACGTCGTATATTTACCAGTTGGCGAAACATCGGGAATTTGCTATAAAATAACACAATATAAATGTTTTTACGCAGATTTTAACACTCACAGCTTACAGAAAAAAATCATCTTCAAAACTACTCACTTGCAAAAGAGCGATGAATAAAAAGAAGCAGTTCGAATATCGACGGAACTGTTCAAAAAGGAACGAGGGTAAAAATGAAAGTTTGGTGTATTTGGCAGTGGTGATGTGGTTCGTTAGGTAAGTTTCGGGTTGTGGACGATTGATGCAGACGACTCGATGTTCAGGAGTGGACGTAACGCAATCTGTCGTGTCGACGTTTTCCACCAAATTCGAGCGGTCTCCATCAACTGTGGGAAGGAAAAAAATAGATTTTTTTTATGACGAAATTCTTTAGGGAGTAGAAAGGAGTGTTTGTAGTTGTACACATGGGGAATTATCATCAAACACCTTATGAACAATGTTAGACTCTCTATTATACATACTTGTACAAATACTCAAAAGTGAACAGGGTACCAACATATGATTAGGCTGCCCCACACCCTCGTTACTATTTTTGTGACCCGCGCAGGGGTGGCTTTAGTATTTTGGTGGCCCCAGGCGACGCCTAGCATGGGGAAAAACGCTGCAAATTCTTACACAGGGGTTGGTTATTCGTCAGACCAGGCGCATGGAAACTTATTTAAAAACATGGGGGAAATGGTGAAAATGGTGGGTGCGGCGGGTCCCAGGCCCATTCCAATGGATTCAGTGTCCATGATTTAGTGGAAAATGATACCCCACACGCCCAGGTACCAGAAATCTCATAAACACATATTTAAAATGGGTGATGTATACCCAATTTGACCCATAACTTCTTCCAGTGGGTGCCAATCGTCCTGAGACCCACTTCATTGGATTCAGCTTCCAAGATTTAGCGGAAAATGATACCCCACACGCCTAGGTTCCAGAAATCTCAAAAACACATATTCAAAATGGGTAATATATACCCAATTTGACCCATAACTTCTTCCAATGGGTGCCAATCGTCCTGAGACCCATTTCACTTGGATTCAGCGTCCAAAATTTAGTGGAAAATGATACCCCACTCGCCTAGATCGCCCAAAATCTCGAAAATCCATTTTTCAAAAAACACATTTTGACCCCTACCCCACCCAAATTTGGTCCGATCGGGCTGAAAAGCTTGGAGGACCGTCCCAGGCCGGTTACAGACCCCTGACCAAAATTTCAGATTTTTAGAAAATTTTCTACTACCAAAAACGGCGTGGACGGCGGACGGCGGACGGCGTACGGCGGACGGCGGACGGCGGACGGCGGACGGACATTGACCTTTTTTGATCTAGACACCATGAAACGTCCAGAAAAAAATTTTGAGCCGAATCGGAGAGGTTGACCATTTGCATGAAAACATAGGTTGATTATTCAAGGAATAACCAACCAAAATGGGTAATATATACCCAATTTGACCCATAACTTCTTCCAGTGGGTGCCAATCGTCCTGAGACCCACTTCATTGGATTCAGCTTCCAAGATTTAGCGGAAAATGATACCCCACACGCCTAGGTTCCAGAAATCTCAAAAACACATATTCAAAATGGGTAATATATACCCAATTTGACCCATAACTTCTTCCAGTGGGTGCCAATCGTCCTGAGACCCATTTCATTTGATTCAGCGTCCAAAATTTAGTGGAAAATGATACCCCACTCGCCTAGATCGCCCAAAATCTCGAAAATCCGTTGTTCAAAAAACACATTTTGAACCCCTACCCCACCCAAATTTGGTCCGATCGGGCTGAAAAGCTTGGAGGACCGTCCCAGACCCCTGACCCAAATTTCAGATTTTTAGAAAATTTTCTACTACCAAAAACGGCGTGGACGGCGGACGGCGTACGGCAGACGGACATTGACCTTTTGGTTGGTTATTCCTTGAATAATCAACCTATGTTTTCATGCAAATGGTCAACCTCTCCGATTCGGCTCAAATTTTTTTCTGGACGTTTCATGATGTCTAGATCAAAAAAGGTCAATGTCCGTCCGCCGTCCGCCGTCCGCCGTACGCCGTCCGCCGTCCACGCCGTTTTTGGTAGTAGAAAATTTTCTAAAAATCTGAAATTTGGGTCAGGGGTCTGTTCCCGGCCTAGGACGGTCCTCCAAGCTTTTCAGCCCAATCGGACCAAATTTGGGCGGGGTAGGGGTCAAAATGTGTTTTTTGAAAAATGGATTTTCGAGATTTTGGGCGATCTAGGCGAGTGGGGTATCATTTTCCACTAAATTTTGGACGCTGAATCCAATGAAATAGGTCACAGAACGATCGGCACCCACTGGAAGAAGTTATGGGTCAAATTGGGTATATATTACCCATTTTGAATATGTTTTTTTGAGATTTCTGGAACCTAGGCGTGTGGGGTATCATTTTCCGCTAAATCTTGGAAGCTGAATCCAATGAAGTGGGTCTCAGGACGATTGGCACCCACTGGAGGAAGTAATGAGTCAAATTGGGTATATATTACTCATTTTAAATATGTGTTTTCGAGATTTCTGGAACCTGGGCGTGTGGGGTATCATTTTCCACTAAATTTTGGATCCTGAATCGATTGGAATGGGTCTGGGACCCGCCG
The DNA here is from genome assembly GCA_019603395.1 of Cyrtorhinus lividipennis. Taxonomy (NCBI): domain Eukaryota; kingdom Metazoa; phylum Arthropoda; class Insecta; order Hemiptera; family Miridae; genus Cyrtorhinus; species Cyrtorhinus lividipennis. The sequence continues at coordinate 11,203,103 of CM034001.1, forward strand.
CATCCACCGTTATCCCAATTTCCCCCATGTTGAAGAAATGAGTCTCCATGCGCCTGGTCCAAGGAATAACCAACCCCTGTGTAAGAATTTGCAGCGTTTTTTGATCTAGACACCATGAAACGTCCAGAAAAAAATTTTGAGCCGAATCGGAGAGGTTGACCATTTGCATGAAAACATAGGTTGATTATTCAAGGAATAACCAACCAAAATGAGGCATGGAGCGAAAGTGTGGGGTATCATTTTCCACAAAATTTTGGACCCTGAATCGATTGGAATGGGTCTGGGACCCGCCACACCCACTGTTTCCCCTCATTTTCCCCATGTTGAAGAAATGAATCTCCATGCGCCTGGTTCGAGGAATAACCAATTCGTGTGTAAAAAGTTTTTTTTCCCCCATTCTTTTTCTGTAGCCGTCCCTGATCCCTTTTATTGTCTGTACCCTGTTTCATTGTAGCTCCCTTTAACATTTTTGTTTTTATTAAGTTTATTAGTTGTTATTTCTAAGTATTTATAACGAAGTGATCATCTGGTAGGAGATTGTTTGGGACTATTTAAAAAAAATTGATGAAACCACAACTGAGTACCCCATTTGCAAGGTTGTTGAGAAGCGTTCAGATTTTCAACCTTGTATCTTGATTTCTTTTCCACTTTTTTGGGCGTTTCTTTATAGAAGTGCTAAGCATATATATACTAGAAGCATGCCAAAGTATCAGTCTGCAGTTGTTCATTCAGTGTACTATGAAATTCTATTCAGCAAGTCAAGAAGCATGAGGCAGTTGGATAATTCCTTCCAGAAATTTTTTACGACCAATGTAGCTTTTGCTGTATTACATCCCTGAGACAAAAAAAGCTATTCAGCACAGCAAAGTTTGGGAATCAGCTCCCAAAATTTCTCGTCATTTGACCCAAAATTGCGCAGTGTTTTGGTCATGATAATTGGGAAAGCAAATATTTGGTAAATTCTTTTGATTTGATCATTTGTATTCAATTTATTGTTCATTAGATTATGTACTGTGCTGACTTTTGAACACTGGCCCTGCCTATGTTATATGCGATCGCAAGCGCTAGATCAGACTCCAGCTGGAATTTGTCACCTTGACCCTGACCAGAACATGCACCATCACTAATGGATCACCACTGAGGGCGGTGGCTCCCAAAGGAGGGGAAGATGTAAGCCCCCAGGCTTGCTGCCTCCAGAAGGCCAGAAGGGAGAGAGCATGCGCCAAATGCGCGCGCAGCTCCTGCCTGGACCTTGCATTTAGAGAGGCCCAGCGCTCACTCATCGCTAAGTCGCCCAACCGGGCGGTCATGCCCCTCCGACTGGGGGCCCAACATGTTGGAGTATATATTTTTGTAACCCTGTCGTGCAAGAGATTTCTCACTCAGTCCATCCTGGCTTCGTCCTGTGCTCGCTCTGAAGTGAACTCTTCTACCGTGCTGAAGTCGACCGAAGCTGTAATATTGTGTTCCCCATGAGATAAAGGACTCAAGTTAATAAGCCTTGCTGTGTACCTGCGGGACAGCGAGCCCCCTCCTGTTTTTCCTTTCGTCAGCCGGTATTGTTGCACTTGTTCATTAAATTGTATTTCATGTACATCATAATTTCATGTCACTTGTATTAATTGTATTTTATGCTCCACATGTTGTCTAATTTACTTTGTCGAATTACTTTGTCTTGTACCAATTCCAGCCCAGGTTGAGCCATATTTTCCTTTGCAACGAGTCCTTGTTTTTAATTATAATTCATTTTGTTTCAATGTATTTTATGTTCATCCTTGGTATCCCTAGTTGCTCAGTCGTAAGTCTTGGACTTACATCCCGTATCCTCTCGCTAGGTCCTTTCCAAATTCTCCGAAGAAACCCGAATTAAATCATAGTAAATTCATAACAGATTTTAATTCGAGAGAGGCTTACAAGGCGACACCCATTACTCCAGTATTGCCTGTGCCTAAAGCCACCCCTGCCCCCCCCCCCCCCCGTTCCCCTCGAGCTTTGTACGTGTTTCAGTAACTTTTAGAGCCACATAACACAAACCTGTGTTCATATGGTAGTAAACTAATCTACCACATAAACTCAGAAGCGTCTGAAATGTGGAACTCCGAAACCTTGAAATAAAACCGAACTGAAGTGATATTGGTAACAATTTGCAGCCAACTCTCACTAAAAATCATATTCATTCCATGTATAACAAAGCCAATAGCTGGTAAAGGGGACTCCTCAACAAGAAGGCAGAATATGTGATAATTATCTCCATGACTACCTTATAAGGAGCACTACAGCATTTTTCAAAAGTGGATTTTATTTTGGTCAAGTTTTGTAACCTCGACTGGCGTCATCTAATCAGAAAATCTACTTTTCTATTGCCTCAGTCAAATTTCAAACGACTTGGCTCCCGATGGAGGAATGCCTGATGTCCTTGTACCAGGCCAGGCTCACTAACAAACATGCACATGCACCGACCAACAACCACCAAAAGGTGAACTGACTATTACTTGAGAAGATAGGATTTCATTTACGTTTTACCATACTACGAATGAATGAAAAGCTTTTCAAAAACGTAAATTTTGAACCACCAGGGGAGAGGGGCATTAAATCATCATTGTGCTATTGAATCGCAGAAAATCACTAAGTTGAACCCAACTTATCAGGACGGTAGTTTTACATCAGAGATGCGTATTCACAATAAAAATGTGCTCCAGTGAACCTCGACAAAGGAGTGTTTGACTTCTAAACACCAGTGATTCAGATGGTGATGAACCCACCGCAACGATATCTGCGGATAAATTCATCTCAAAGCTCAACAAATCCACCATTAAAATCAATCGTAAGACCAGAAAATGGAGAACTAGAACAAATGAGGCAAACTTGTTCACGTCAGGTGCATGAAGACTCATTTCTTCAACATGGGGAAATTGGGGGAAACAGTGGGTGTGGCGGGCGGGTCCCAAACCAATCCCAATCGATTCAGGGTTCAAAATTGAGTGGAAAATGATACCCCACACGCCTAGGTACCAGAAATCTCCAAAATCAATTTTTCGTAATACACATTTTGACTCCTCAAATTTGGTCCGGACTGAAAAGTTTTGAGGACCAACTAGAGCCTGACCAAAATTTCAGATTTTTAGAAAATTGTCTACTACCAAAGTCAGCGTGAACGGCGTATGGACATTTGACTTTTTTTATTCAAACACTGAAACGCCCAGAAGATTGACTTTTAGATGAAATGTTATTCAAGGAATAAACAACCAAAAGTCAAATGTCCGTCCGCCGTCCAGGTTGTAGACCGACAGAAAATAAATGATGTCGTTTAGATAATACCTCAACTGTACTGGGCTAATGCTAGAAATAAAGAATTTAATCGAAGAAAATCGTAGTTTTACAGCTGGCCATCATTGCAGACAGTGAAACTCATTAACGTAAAATATTTCTTTTAAAAAGAACTAGGAACTTAAACTAGGAGCTTTCTTTTAACAAGCTCTGTACTCTCTAGCCGAGCTTTAGCAAAATGTATAATGTACAATACCTATTTGATATTATCAAATTATAATATGGGGTGCCGACAAGCAAAAGTTATATGAATTTTGAGCAGCGCGTTCCAAATAGGTGCGAAAAGTTATTCATCACAAATGAGAAACTGTAAGGTTTCTGTGGTTGATAATTTTTCTCAAGTAAATTACGTAATATCATAACAGGATGTTCTTCCGGCGAATTGATTTGGAGAATACAAGCTAAGTACGTACGACTTTCCGGAACAGCAGAGATTGCTCCCGTCACTGCACTATCACGTTCTGAACTACGAGCCAAATTTGCTTCAAGGTGTTTTGAAATGTTTTACACAAGATCAAACAATATCCACGGCACCGATCCATCTACAATTGTAGGTCATGAGCGAGAGAACGCAATAGCCCATGAATGAATCGAACGCATTCGAATAATACGTTAGAGAGAAAATAATGAGATTTGATATTAGATAATACGACATGAGAGAAACCCAAACTGAATCAATCTATCTGTTGATTCCAAATAGTTCACCTGAAGCAAGCCAAGGCAACCGCCTCATCCACAATTCGAGTCGTCGAGGAAATGCAAACCGACGCTCCATGACGCTTTCACTACTCACAATTGTATTATCGCGGAATCTCAGTAGACATATAATATATAACTGAAACTGAAGGGAAGTTAAAATTTTAATCGAATAACGAAGATAAGATACGAAATGACGAAGTTGACGGGGGAGTTATCACGATGTCAATACGCGTATCTAAAGTGAGAGAGTGATCCGCTAGATGGCAGAAAAGTCGTTGTGAACGGATCCCGCGCGAATGTAACACGTGGACGACGAAAAATAACGAGAACAATGTGTTCTACGAGATAATATTATGAACTGAGAAAAAACGCTGCAAATTCATACACACGTGTTGGTTATTCTTCCAACCAGGCGCATGGAGGCTAATTTAAACCTCGGACCAGGCGAATGGAGATTCATTTCTTCAATGTGGGTAAAATGGGGGAAACAGTGGGTGTTGCGGGTCCCGGACCCAGTCCAATCGATTCAGAGTCCAAAATTTAGTGGAAAATAATACCCCACACGCCTGGGTTCCAGAAATATCGAAAACACATATTCGAAATGGGTAGATAGGCACCCATTTTGACCCATAACCTCATCCAGAGGGCGCCAATCGCTCCGGGACCCGTCTCATTGAATTCAGCGTCAAAAAGTTGGTGGAAAATAATACCCTACACGCCTAGGTAGCAGAGATCTCGAAAACATACATTCGAAAAGGGTAATAGATACCCATCACTTCATCCAGAGGGCGCCAATCGTTCAGGGACCCCTCTCATTGGATTCAGCGACAAAAAGTTGGTGGAAAATCATACCCTACACCCCTAGGTAGCAGAAATCTCGAAAACACATATTCAAAATGGGTAATATATACCAATTTTGACCTCTTCCCATGGGCGGCAATCGTTCTGGGACCCATTACATTGGATTCAGAATTTAGTGGAAAATGATACCCAACACACCTAGATTGCAAGAAATCTCAAAAATCCATTTTTTGAAATTCACATTTTGACCCCTACCCTACCCAAATGTGGTCTTTTTCGGGTTGAAAAGTTTCGAGGACTAACTAGAGTCATTAACGAACCCCTGACAAAAATTTCAGATTTTTAGAAAATTTTCTACTACCAAAGTCGGCATGGACGGCGGACGGACATTTGCTAATTTTGATCAAGACACCTTGAAACGTCCAGAAAAAAATGTTGGGCCGAATCGGAGAGATTGACTATTTTCATGAAAACATCGGTTGATTATCCAAGGAATAACCAACCAAAAATGAAGCGAGAAAGACGTCTCAATAGATTAATTTTAAATTAAAATACCGCCAAACAATGGACAATCTACGTATCTTATAAATTGATTAAACAAAATCAAGCGCTATTAGACATCCTCGAGATATTAATATTAGCAGAGAATATTTTTTAGAATTAATACCTTTAGAGCATTAACTCCGAATGACAGCTGTACTTGCGTCCACAAATAATTCATTCTCTGTACATAATGCTGTACACAAATTAGATGTGCTCCTAGAAAGGCGTATTCAAAGAAAAAAAAATTGAAGTAACTTTTTAGAGAAGAGGTCTATTTGAACCTATGCTTATTTTTTTATTATACATATTTATACTTTCTTTTAAAAAATTGCAACTTTAGCACAGTCCAACCTTCATATAAAATTACCGAACTCTGAATAGATCCAGTTCTAGGATTAGGGGTTCTACAGGGTGATGATGTGTTCTGCGGCCTCGACACATTTCTAAATAGGTGAGGTCTCATAGGACTAAAATTTTTTAGTGTAACCAATGTTATCACACTATCCTACGCAGATGACCTACGCCTTTTGTAGTTAAGTAACGGAGAACTTATGAAAATTATGGAGGCCCTCAAAGAATGTAATGCAAATGAATGAATGCAAATAATTAATTGCAACACCTCAGAGTGAATCAAACGAAATACAACGTAGTTTACGTTACTCTGCGGGGAGAACGAATTGAAGAATGTTAACTTTGTCGAATATAGGGAAAAAGTGTCATTTGAGACACGGAAAAAAATTGCTAAACCCTGACTTTACTTTATCCAAAATCGAAACCCCGAGAAATTGAAGCATCGGTCTCTTTTAATTAAACATCGGTTACAATAACACATCATAGTGCGCTTTTACAACATAGTGAATGAGCCATTACAAACTCATTCTTCATTTCTGGCAGTTTCCAGGCCACTCTCCGGGATTAGAAACAATAATCAAGGTGGATTTTGACGTTTTCTCAGTCTGTTTCGCCTTTACCTGAGAAACATTTTCTTCTTCTGATCGATAACCAGGGCGGTTTTCTCCTCCACTTTATTATGGGGAAGGCCAGAGCTAGACCACGCCCGTTAATCCTTTGCACCACCTCTGAGCAGTCAATTTTTTACAGAATTCTAAGAAAGGAATAATAGGTATTTTTCTAAAGAACCTTTCTTTGTCTAAAATGTCCCATCGTTGAGGCCTTAAATAATAGATCAAAGTTGGGTGAGAACCCGCTGTTTGATACCATAACTTGCAAAGACAGCATATTATCTAAAATAGATATCATTCTAATTAACCATTGTCCTTTCTCTTTAAAAATGATATAACTTACATGAAATACATTGAAATATTAATTGGTATTTTACATTGGGAGTTGTTGATTTTCAGGTCTCAGGTAATCTATAGACAGTTTTTGCAGCCAACGTGGACAACTACTAAGCAACTAATATGCATTTTAAAAAATATATAACCTCGGACCAGGCGCATAGAGACTCATTTCTTCAACATGGGGAAACAGTGGGAGTTGCAGGTCCTAGACCCATTCCAATCTATTCAAGGTCCAAAATTCAGTGGAAAATGATACCCCGCAAGTTTAGGTAGCAGAAATCTTGAAAACACGTATTCAAGATGGATAGGTAGTGGCCCATTTTGCCCCATAACTTCTTCCGGTGGGTGCAAATCGTTCTGGGACCCATTTCATTGGATTAAGCGTCCAAAATTTAGTAGAAAATAATACCCCAAACGCCTGGATCGCCCAAAATCTCGAAAATCCATTTTTCGAAATACACATTATGACCCCTACCCCGCTCAAATTTGATCCGTTCAGGCTGAAAAGTTTCGAGGACCAACTAGAGCCGGGAACGGACCCCTGACCCAAATTTCAGATTTTTAGAAAATTTTCTACTACCAAAATCGGCGTGGACGGCGGACGGACATTTGTTAATTTTGATCTAGACACTTTGAAACGTATAGAAAATAATTTATGGGCCGGGGAGAGATTGACTTTTTGCATGAAGACAAAACTCGAATATCGGTTCACCTATGTTCCTGGACATAAATATCTGGAGTGAGATATCCAGACGGAAATGAGGAGACTCGTAACAGTTAATCAAGTCTGAGCATGATAAGAGTGTTAGGTTAACCGTCAACAGTTAAATACGTCAACAGTTGAAATTCCCAAATATCTAGCTGGATTCATTCGTCGTGCCAGCTAGTGTGACACAGCGCGCGACGAGGTCCACAAGTTTACATGGAAAGTCATTGAAGCAGATATGTGCCGGTGTTTTCTTTCAGTAGACACATCCCTAACTTTCAAGCCACAGCGTTTGAGATCCAAGCCTTTGCAGGAGGAAACGCACCAACACCAATGTTTGTTGTACGCTACCTAGCAGATTGTCTTAGGCTGGTGGTGCTCAACAACCAGTAGGGCTGTTAATGATTGCTATACCACAGCCAAAGTCGCGTACAAGACAACGAGATAGCTGAAGCTACGTTCAGGATGTGCCATCGGAATTTGAGCCTTTATTGAGCGGATGACATTCCCTGATTCCTTAAACACGGGCTGATGGCGTGGCCAGTCCTACTAATGCTATTGAGCCGTCATATTACCTACATTACAGATCTTCATGTATGTGAGTATATTATTTACATTATTACACGTCTACTGTGGATTAAATATTTTATTAGTAACAAACTACAAAGAAACGTTAAAAACAGTTTATCTAGCAGTTGGTCACGCATTCTCTGTTTGTCACGGTTTTCACCAAAAGTGGAAAACTTATATCGAAAAGTTTTCGCGTTTGGTGACTAATGAAGGCTAATCCCGTAAGTTGGGAATACGACGTCTCAATCGGCAGAATCGATTGATGGATGAAGTGTGTCCCAGCGTGACATTTAATGACATTTAGCGAAAGAAGTTTCTAGTTTCTTGTTTATAACAGACTTCTAGTGAATCAGGGCATGCGGCGAATAAATCGTTTGTCGAGGGAGATGATTGATGTAGGAAAACGTTGGTATTGAGGTGTCCACTATTGTACGGTTGGTTTTTGAGTCGGTACTCAACAATGAAGGACAAACTCGGTCTATATTTGACAATTGTGCTGAATTTACAATCGTATTTCTGACTCATGTTTCATAGTGGGATCCCATAATCAGTACAGAGCAAACTCTTCTTTATTATCCAAAATCAGCGCCACCCTAAACCAACGAATACTTTTTTAAAATCATCATATCATCTCAATTATTGAATGTTACCTAGCCTTTATTCAACTAAAACAACATTGGGACAAGCGATGATATACAGCCTGCTTGGTATTACACAAATTCTGAGTAACAATATTCAATATTTTATTAAGGATGTTTGTGGCATTCCCAAACAAACTACGGATTTAACACCTTGACAAACTGTACTGTTTCTAATGCAGCACTGAGGTGTCAAATATAAATAATACTCATTTTCACATCCAGTATTAGGATATTGTTCAGACACATCGTGCAACAGACCTTCCGAATCAATGGTAGGTACTTTATGGTTAAATTTTCGACTTTTAGTTTTTGATTTTTTGAAGAGAATTTCATTCAGGATCGCAAGCTTCGTGTTTTTCCAGCGCACTAAATCCAATTTCTTGAAAAATCTTCTTTCTGGATTCCTTTTTATAGAAAAAAAATCAATACAATCAATACACCAGCTCCAGAAGGTTTCCTAGCTGGCAAGTCATAAAAGCAGCCTCCCCTTTGTTCGGGTTTCCTTTGATTAATGTAATTTATAAAAAATACATATATATTCGTTTCCACCACAAACAAAAGGTAGATCCACCCCAAATGTGCGTGCCTTTCAGTAAAAGTCAGCTTCAGATTTTCTATTTATACTATTTATTCTTCCATGCATTTTACATAAGAATAGTTTTACTTCTAATCGAAGTAAACTATAAACTATGTACAACTAACTATATCAGTACAGTAAACGTTTAGAAAGACCAGCTGTTGAAATTCCCACCACCAAGTCCCAAAGATTAGACGCATTTTGAATTCCAAATGGAGGAGGGAGGTTCAGCTTTGATCTACAAATTGTTTGTCACTATTTTTCCCGTCTTTAGCACTTTCAAAAACCTTTTTTCTAATATAACGGGTTATTTTGCACGTGGCTTAATTTGCAGATAGTTCGCGATGCCTGTAAAACCAAGAAAAACACGGAGGGGGAGGGGGTTGAGGATGATTATAGTAGTCAACCAACCCCATGGGCCGAGTGACTGACAAATGAGGTTCCCCATAGTCGGCTAAAAATATAATTAATTGTAATTTTTAGTCCATTAAATAACAAAGAACAAAAATAAGTAAAGGTCTATCTACCCTAGTTTAAGGCACTCAAGTTAAATCCGTCAAACTTTTTCATTTTTCGAGCCGGATCTCATTTACTGATTAGATACAAGAATCCAAACAAACCACCACAGAATGATGAGTATTATACAGTAATAGCAGCTACAATAACCCAGTTCGGCACTGAATCAACCAATAACTCGGATGATGTACCTACATGAGTAATGTTGAAGAACAAAACGGGAAAACACTTATAAGCCCAGAAAACACCGAAAATTAACTCCATGCAACATGAAACACGATATCCAAAATAGTTAATTCAGTTATCACAAATTTGATCAATGATTTATTTACAAAGCCGATTAAAAGGGGATTTTAAAATGAAGTTGTCTCACCGCGTTTGGTGGATCCCGAGTTCGTCAACTTTTGTTCCCTTATTGGCGTACTAAAGCTTGTTTCCGTCGTCCTTCGGCCATTCTGGGTTGACGTCATTCTTCAATATCATGGGGATGACCTGGATGTTTTAATACGCAAATCGCGGAGTCCTTATTTCCCTTTTAATCTTAAAAAAACAAAACAAAAAATAAGGATTTGAAAAAAAGGGGAGACGCACTGCAGTGGTTTGAAAGTAGAGAGAAACCGATACTTTTGAAGAAAACGGCCCAGAAATGAAATGTGCACGATCCAAAAGAACACATAATTGTAATACACATTACTTTTTTATAAGGTAGAGGAAATCGCCAGACAAATTAACCAGAAGTTGCCGGGCCCCATTTCATCGCAGATACATACATGTAAGTTTCTAGTCCAACGGCAAAAACATGACTTCTGAGGCTGTAGATAGAGATATTGCTTTAGCTCAGTTCTAAGGTTGGTGTAAAATCTGCAATGTCCCATTCAGTATATCTCAGATTGAGAGCCCACGCAAACATGGAGAAAGATACCCAACGCAACCTATTTGTACAAATGAGAATGAATCCAAATGACATCGACTTTGTTTCAGCCCTTCTCAAAATTGCCATCTACATTCGGATGGGGCTGGCGACGAACAAGGGGCTATTCTGTGTCGGCAATTTCCAGGTACTAAGCTCGAGCAGTGGAAAGAAGACAGTTGTCAGTCAGAGAAGCAGGCCAACAGTCAGCGAATATGAGAAGAAACGACACATGCACACACACACATATTCACAAATACACCCATATGGAATCGTTCCTCATTCTATTAAGAGCCATTAATTGTATTGCTATGAAACACATACGAAGAATAGCCGCGAAGACGGTGCCAAGCATCTTTGACTCACAAAGATAAAGAAACGTCCAGGAAAATGAGGAAAATGATAAGAAAATCCTTAACCCATAACCTTTCTATGTGTATGGTGCATGTCTGCATTGAAGAGCGCATTTTGAGGTCTCATAATTAAGTATCTGTAGGTACAGTAACAGAATTGTTGCTTGAATCCCCCCGATAATATTATGACCCCAGTACCCAACATCAGATGTGACTCTGGAGCAGCTATGAGTTGGAAACTAACCTGTCTGGATGTGGATCATAGGTGGCAGCAATGTTTGATATTATGGTTTGAGGTTGTTTGGCAATAGCAGTGTTGCGAGCTAGTAGGGGGATGCAATCGTTGGAGGTTAACTGATTATTCAATAAAGTTTGATGAAGAGGGGTGGGGGCTCTAAAGGGAATGAAACACTTGCAGTTGAAAACGAACCTACCCAGGGAGTCGCAAAGAGGAAATTTTTTACAACTGCACAATTTTTGTCCATTCCACAACAGAACAGCGTTCTGCTACCTTTGATCTCACAAGTAGTAAAAATTCAAAACAAGCAACCGGAGAAATGTCAGGTACTGCTTTATTCCAAAGCGGGTGAAGGGAATCCATCGTGAATAAATTCTACTATTGCACTTCAAACGCTCCAATTCTCCCGCCTCCTTGCGAACCGGGGACAGCGTGGAAACACTCATTAAGAGCCAACAAAAGGATAGAAGAGAATCTCAAATCTCGTGGCGTGGTAATAATATCCTTCCACACTGTTCAATCATCATAATTTCATTGTCATTTTTGAGCAGTACCTTTCAATCAAGTTCAATTACGTTATTGCAAGAATGTGAAGTGTCGAGTTGAAATTTAAAGGTCAAGTTATCAGTTCCAGCCATTCAAGATGGTTGCTTCCAAGAGCATGGGAAATAGTTGTGCTCAGGGCGGTAGAACATGGTATGAACCTGGTAAAGAGGATGGCTCTGACAACTGCAGCAGGGAAGACGATCTGCAGTTTGCATGAGTTGCACTTACGTTTAGTCTCTGTAGTTCAATGCCAGCAGCAATTTGGGAAAATGCTAAGGAGACAATTGCAATTGATCCATTATTTCTCAAATTCGGAGATATACCTGTTCTAATGTACTAAATTTTAACCCATCCCTACAATGATTTCCTCAGGTCCAGGGGTTAGAACAGTGTGAACATCTCACAGTCTATCAGAAGGAGGTGCAGTCAGTAGCGTGCTAATATAAAGTTCTCTGAGGGAGCCATATGAGTAACAGCCACGGGTCAGTGGAAGCCCACAGTACAAAGTCTCAGTCAGTTTTGCTGTTGAATTGAAACGCTATCATTGGCAACTTAGATTCCTCACATACGAGCAATCCGTTGATGGCCTGCAAGAATACCTTCAGTTGAATCGTGACAAATTGTCCGTTGAAAGGTGGCAAATATTCCGCGTGAATCGAAAGCTCAACTGGCGGTGGGATGACGGACACCAGGTGGTGGCTGGCGACGAACTAAGAGAACGAAGGGCGAAAGGCCTCTGACGGGCAGGTCGCGATAACACACGCCAGGCGCAGTAATTACACTACTTCGCGGAATAATCAACGCTCGAAGATCTTATTGATTGCCTTTTAGCGATCTTTGCGATCTTTATTCTCCTTGAGGAAAATATTCGCTGATTTGTTTTAAAGATGACGCATGCCTACTGATGCCCAGCAAAAAGATGGTCCGGTAAACTTCCACACATCTTTTGAAACACGATTGGACGGGTGGAAAGACTTGCCGAGGGGATGCGGTCTTTTGGACCACATGCCACTGTACTTGCTGACCTCCGTGGAAAAATGAAAAATAAAGCAAGGAAATTCTGTTTATGAAATACCATATCGCTCTGGTAGGTTTTTTTTCGGTTAGTGGCTTGTAATGGCCAGAACATATTCTATAAATAGACACTGGCCTTTCCTAGATTGTATTTCCCTATCAAGTTTCAAGACCTGTTTGCATGGCTTTGCCGCAACATTATCAGTGAGGTCTCCTACTCTTGGGTATGAGATAAAATCCAACTTTAACTCATCTGAAATCACCTGTGGACCGAGTTGGGCTTATACTCTCGGAGCTTTGCAGCACAACACGTTGAAAAGCATGTAAATGGCACAGTATATCCTATTAACTACTCAACTGCAGTTCTATATAAGTACGAATATACTGGTAATTGTCCTGACTGTTCATACTCGATGCATGGCTGCTAGCTGCTTTCAGTAGTTCCGCTCCTGACAAGAATCCACCCTCTCCAATCAGTGGCGCTCCCATATTGCAAACAATGGCCAACAAAACCAAAGCATACACGTAGCAACCTGCAGCGCGAACTTCAGTTTGGTTCGTATTGTGTGCCTACTACTCGATTGCTGTGCCACCATTATTCTTGCCCTTGATGGGACAGCGCGAAAGAAGGTGTTATTAAAAAGAAGATGAAGCAAAGAGTGTGGGTGAAGAATTGGCTAGGAAAGAGGATTGATTCAGGTCACAACCGCCTGAGCTCACAACGCTAGATGGATTCAGCTGCGTTCAGCGAGCTACTGGAAATTGTGACGCCCCTGATAATGAAGAACAACATAGTGATGCGAGAGAAGATGCACTTGAAGTGCACTAGCTCGACCCTCCATACACGGTCCTGCAGGCAGTCCTACAAGGGGTGTTCGTACAAATTATTTCGATCCTGGCCGATTTTACGCGAACAGTCTGCGCAACCAGTCGAACAGCCCCGTAGACGATCAAACTGTACGAACAACGAGTTTGCGCAAAATGTTCGCCCATGTATGTAGTCCTCCAGGCTTACGTACGTTGACGTACGTCAGAGTATGAACCCTACATGTGGGCCTTGGTCCTTAGCATTCAATCAGTCTTCATCAGAAAAACATGAAAAAAGTATAAGAAACTTCAGGATTATTCATCTTGTACTTACTTTCTCCTTCACTATCAAGAACCAGTTTTGTTCCAACAACACCAAGGAGCCAACTGAGCAGACTTCACTGCTCTACCCTGTCGATGCACTTCTTTCACGACTGTTTTACTAGTCTGAGTGAGATCTTGTAGGAAGGAACGAAGCTAACAATTTGATTGACGGTATACTATACACCCTCAGTAGAGCATTGTCGTCGATGAATACCACCGCTAAAGTTCACATTTCCTATACCCGCTGCGTTCGCACGCCTCATTTGACAGCATAGAAATGGCGAAAATCGAGGAATGGCCGGGAAGGGGAAAAATAATAATGCAGTGAACGTAACGAAACCTTCCCTATGGGAAAGTGCGACCTTTCATCAAAAGTTCAGGTCATTCGGAGGTGGCTGACATTTTCTCGCATCAGATGGTCGGGGGAGAGGTTGGACGGTTTAATTATTATTTTTACGATTTACAAAGTAAATAAACAGTTTTGAGACGAGAGTGCGGAATCATTTTCTGACGCATATTATGAAATGTAAGCGGTCAAGTCTTTCAGTAGCCAAAAATCTCCGTTCAGAACTTCATATTAGACAAATTTATACTTTTGATACCTATAGGCTAGTAGTTCCTGTTAAAAACACCAATGCAACATTTAAAACTTCCACCAGTTTTCAAGATGTCGGGCCCGAGAGAGCACTGTTAGCGAAATCTACCTCACCATCTTCAAGACCCCCAAAACGCAAACTGAGCCAACTGAGCGTTGGATTCCTTCTAGAACCAGTAGCATGGAGACACATTTGAATCGATTTAGCGTTCAAAAATTAGCGGAAAGTGACACCCCACACGCCTAGGTACCAGAAATCTGAAAAACACATTTTGACTCCTACCCCACCCAAATTTGGTCCGATCGGGCTGAAGAGGACCAACTAGGACGGACCCCTGACCCAAATTTTAGATTTTTAGAAAATTTTCGACTACCAAAGTCGGCGGACGGACATTTGACTTTTTTGATCTAGACGCCTTAAAACGCCCAGAAAAAAAATGTGGGCCGACTTTTTGCATGAAAACATAGGTTAATTATTCAAGGAATAGCCAACCAAAAGAGAAACTCAAATGTCAGACTTACCTACCTACTCGGTTGGCACGGGTAAGAAATATGTATTAGTGGCAAAAATTCAAAACTCGCACTAACACCACAGTCCTACGGAATAAACGTTAGTAGTTTTATCTCATCCCAAGTCATCCTCACTGTTATCTTAGGCGAGGTGTGACTGAGAGATAAGTGGTGACACTACGAGCGACGATGCCGACCGAATTTAGATTAAAACATGTACACGTTTTGGCAGTAATGTAATAGGAAACACAGACAAATACAAAAATCTATTTTTATGTCTTAATGTGGGGAAAAAACTGCTAAATTATTTGGATACGGCAAACGATCCAAAGCCCACCTTAATCAAATTAACGTCCGTAATATTTAGTCAAACATACCCCACATGCTCAGGTCTCTGATACGGTTTTGGTTGGTAGGGGGTCAAAATGTGTTTTTTGAAAAATGGATTTTCGAGTTTTTTGCGATCTAGGTGTGAGGGTTATCATTTTCCATTAAATTTTGGACGCTGAATCCAATGAATTGGGTCCCAGATTGATTGGCGCCCTCTGGATGAGGTTATGGGTCAAAATGGGTACCTATCAACTGATTTTGAATTCAGAATTTTTTTTTCGAACCTTGAACGTTTCAAGGCGTTTAGATCAAAATTAGCAAATGTCCATCCGCCGTCCACGCCGATTATGGATGTAGGAAATTTACTAAAAATCTAACATTTTGGTCAGGGACCCGTTCCCGGCTTTAGTTTCAGCCCGATCGGACCAAATTTGGGCGGGGTAGGAGTCAGTGTGTTTTCTGAAAAATGAATTTTTGAGATATTCCGCAATCGGTGTATGAGGTATTATTTCCGACAAAATTATGGACGCTGAATACAATGAAGTGGGTCCTGAAACGTTTGGGACCCAACGGAAGAGGTGATGGGTCAAAATGGATGTCTATCTACCCATTTAGAAAGTGCTTTTTTTTTTTTTCTAAATTTCTGGTACCTAGGCGTTTGGGGTATCATTTTCCACTAAATTTTGGACGCTGAATCCAATGAGATGGATCCCGGAACGATTGGCGCTAACCGGAAGAGGTTATGGACGCTGAATATATTTTGGTTGGTTATTCCTTGAATAATCAACCTATGTTTTCATGATAATGGTCAACCTCTCCGATTCGGCTCAAACTTTTATTCTGGACGTTTCATGATGTCCTGATCAAAAAAATCTGCAAATTCTTACATACGGGTTGGTTATTCCTCGAATGGGGGAAACAGTGGGTGTGGCGGGTCTCAGACCCATTCCAATCGATTCAGGGTCCAAAATTTAGTGGAATATGATACCCCACACGCCTAGGTAGCAGAAATCCCGAAAACACATAATCAAATTGGGTAATTACTACCCAATTTGACCCACTACTTCTTCCAGTGGGTGCCAATTGTTCTGGGACCCATTTTATTGGATTCAGCGTTCAAAATTTAGTGGAAAATGACACCCTACTCGCCTAGGTAGCAGAAATCCCGAAAACACATATTCAAGATGGGTGTATCTATGGGGCACTACGACACTAATTTACTACCTAACATAATATTGAGAAAACGTAGGTAATTTAGAAGGCTATAATAATTGTATTAAATTGAATTGAATGGTACGAATAAAAAGCTCGGACAGTAAAAAGAATTGTAGGCAACTGCTCAAAATTGGTTGCTAAGTTTAACAGCTGGTTATAAACAACAGGATATGACGATGTGTTTTGTTTGTCTATTCGGCTGAAGTCACCCACATGGGTAATAAATACCCAATTTGACCCATTACTTCTTCCAGTGGGTGCCAATTGTTCTGGGACCCATTTTATTGGATTCAGCGTCCAAATTTAGTGGAAAATGACACCCCACTCGCCTAAATCCCCCAAAATCTCGAAAATCCATTTTTCAAAAAACACATTTTGACCCCTACCCCCTCCAAATTTGGTCCGATCGGGCTGAAAAGTTTCGAGGACCCATCTCGGCTGGGAACAGACCCCTGACCCAAATTTCAGATTTTTAGAACATTTTCTACTACCAAAAACGGCGTGGACAATGGACGGCGGACGGCGGACGGCGGACGGACATTGACCTTTTTTGATCAGGACATCATGAAACGTCCAGAAAAAAATTTTGAGCCGAATCGGAGAGGTTGACCATTATCATGAAAACATAGGTTGATTATTCAAGGAATAACCAACCAAAAGGTCAATGTCCGTCCGCCGTACGCCGTCCATTGTCCACGCCGTTTTTGGTAGTAGACAATTTTCTAAAAATCTGAAATTTGGGTCAGGGGTCTGTTCCCAGCCGAGATGGGTCCTCGAAACTTTTCAGCCCGATCGGACCAAATTTGGAGGGGGTAGGGGTTTTTTGAAAAATGGATTTTCGAGATTTTGGGGTGTGGGGTGTCATTTTCCACTAAATTTTGGACGCTGAATCCGATAAAATGGGTCCCAGAACAATTGGAACCCACTGGAAGAAGTTATGGGTCAAATTGGGTATTTATTACCCATTTTGAATATGTGTTTTCGGGATTTCTGCAACCTAGGCGAGTAGGGTGTCATTTTCCACTAAATTTTGGACGCTGAATTCAATGATGTGTGTCCCAGAACGATTGGCACCCACTTGAAGAAGTAATGGGTCAAATTGGGTATTTATTACCCATTTTGAATATGTGTTTTCGGGATTTCTGCTACCTAGGCGTGTGGGGTATCATTTTCCACTAAATTTTGAACGCTGAATTCAATGATGTGTGTCCCAGAACGATTGGCACCCACCGGAAGAAGTTATGGGTCAAAATGGGTATGTATCCACCCATTTTGTATGTGTCAGGATTTCTGGTGCCTAGGCGTGTGGGGTATCATATTCCACTAAATTTTGGACCCTGAATCGATTGGAATGGGTCTGGGACCCGCCACACCCACTGTTTCCCCCATTCGAGGAATAACCAACCCGTGTGTAAGAATTTGCAGATTTTTTGAATTAGTCTCCATGCACCTGGTACAAGAAATAACCTGCGTGTAAGAAGTTGTGGAGAACCTGTGTAAGAATTTGCATCGTTTTATTGAGAATATTAAACCAAGAGCTAGAACATAAATCATAGTTGTCCAGCGTCATTGTGTTCGCTACTGACTGTTTAATTTATTTGTTCAACATAAATATTCTCTCTTTCTTTAACATATTTATCTCATCTGTTATTTTATTTTTATTTTTCTCCTTTGGCGGTTTCATCTTGATCGTATTTTATATTCTTTTGCCAAATAAACCAAAACGTCTCTCATACGAATAAATTGACTGAAATGAGCCTCCAGCATACTCAGAATACCGAAAAGTACTTACAAGTAGAAAATGTATATACACAGAAAATTTGCCTTCCTTTCTCAGAGCAATGAATGAATGAAGGTTTGATAACGACGGCTCATTACAGCCACGAGCTTGAAGAATGAAAACGGGAATGTAGAAAAACAAGTTATCAGTACTCACTTTGACAAATTATTACAAAGCAAGCCGGAATAAGCCGTCATTCCGAGGGCATGAATGAAAACCGCTACAATAGCAAACGGATCGATTGTTCAGCTTTCAACGAAGACTGTACAATCTGAACGCTCCCCCCTAATGGTCCTAATCTCCTGTCGTTAACCTGGTCATGGACGGAAAACACTTAGATGGAAGATAAGGTACGATGCTCATCAAGTCGATGACAACACTATCTTTCTTTCTATCGAATCGACAAGAAGACCACCCCAATGGCCAGAAACAGTCCACATGAAAAGGTCCCCGTAAACCGTTTGTTCACTTTTATAGAATATGTTTGAAAGATTTAACATGCCTCAGCGTTTATTCTCAACTGGGAGAAAGTGAGGAAACCCCTCCTGATTTCAGGAATACGAATTTTGAAGGAGAAACGTGGGATTTGAGAAATTGACCAATTCAATTCTTCATTCAAAATTACACTTTTTATAAATCGACATCATGAACAACCTAACTAACTAAAGACTCAACGTTGCATAAATCAAAGTGGAACAGGTATATTTTCTGAGGCTTAGGTTCTTTCATGTCAAAAGGTATTAATTCTCAAAGCATAATCTGGGAGAGGAAAATTATTCCATAGTTGTTTTGGTTGGTTATTCCTTGAATAATCAACCTATGTTTTCATGATAATGGTCAACCTCTCCGATTCGGCTCAAAATTGTTTTCTGGACGTTTCATGATGTCCTGATCAAAAAAGGTCAATGTCCGTCCGCCGTACGCCGTCCGCCGTCCATTGTCCACGCCGTTTTTGGTAGTAGAAAATTTTCTAAAAATCTGAAATTGGGGCAGCGGTCTGTTCCCAGCCGAGATGGGTCCTCGAAACTTTTCAGCCCGATCGGACCAAATTTGGAGGGGGTAGGGGTTTTTTGAAAAATGGATTTTCGAGATTTTGGGTGATTTGGGCGAGTGGGGTGTCATTTTCCACTAAATTTTGGACGCTGAATTCAATAAAATGGGTCCTAGGACAATTGGCACCCACTTGAAGAAGTAATGGGTCAAATTGAGTATTTATTACCCATTTTGAATATGTGTTTTCGGGATTTCTGCTACCTAGGCGTGTGGGGTATCATTTTCCACTAAATTTTGGACGCTGAATTCAATGATGTGTGTCCCAGAACGATTGGCACCCACCGGAAGAAGTTATGGGTCAAAATGGGTATGTATCCACCCATTTTGTATGTGTCAGGATTTCTGGTGCCTAGGCGTATGGGGTATCATATTCCACTAAATTTTGGACCCTGAATCGATTGGAATGGGTCTGGGACCCGCCACACCCACTGTTTCCCCCATTCGAGGAATAACCAACCCGTGTGTAAGAATTTGCAGATTTATTATATTCGGTATACCTAAAGTACTGCTCTGTTCATTTGATTTTTTAATTTTAGTCTCAAATCTAAGGTTACGGGGGGAAGTAATACTTCACGCGTATGAGTATTAATTCAAATCGTGAATTAATTCACGATGCCACGGTTTGCGCAGACTATAAGTTTGGCATAACTAAAGAAGTCTGAGTGAAACTTTTCACTTTTCTGAAGAACTTTTTTTGAAGAACTTTTTCTATCAATTAACCATTGAACAGTATGCATGATCCGTGGAAAGGCCATAAAAATGATATACAAATCCACTAGTAAAATAACAAATAGAATCTATTTCAATCTGATTGAACAGTGCCCAACACTAGAACTGAACTTCTAGAACACTAGAAACCGTACTTCATTCCTCATATGGAAGTCGAAAAAAATTAGGAATGTACGATTCTCGGATTTCCCGTTAAGTTGGATAAAAATGTATGATTTGAGTTATTTTGATTACAATTTGAATAATTTTAATACATTTGCTCTATTCAAATTTAGGTTGGTCGCCTTGGTTGGTGAAAAAACACGTTTTACCTACCTTAAAAGTAGAACAGTTTTGCATAATTTCGGGGGAGTTTTTCGATTTAAGATTGTAAATAACATAATGCCACACCTCTCCAAGTAGACCCGTTGTACGGTCTGACCGCCAGGGCTGCGGTTTTTTGAATACAACATGAAGGAAACCGGGAGAAGATAATCGTACTAAATCACGCGAAATCAAGCTAGGTAATTCATGTCGAAGACGACCCAACGAGACATCGTCAAACACCGACAAGTGACTGAGGGGTTGGAAGGAAAGTTAGGCCTTTAATCTTTTTTTCCACCACTACGAGTGACAAGAAGGGAAAGGTCAGTTTAATTATTCGTGTATCTGCAAAAATAAAACTCAGATTGAACTTGCAAAAACCTGAGCCGGGAGGTTTCCATCGACCGTTATCGATCCAGGAAAGTCAGGCGATTCAGTGTGAAGACTCAAGTCCCTTCGTCGAGCTAGCTTCACTATCCAGCTCTCATCAATCAATAGAACAAACCGCGTCATCTCACTCGCCCGGGAAAATATAAGGTTCGTGTTAACGGAATCGCTTCGTCTCGGATTCCATATCATTTCGTTTCTGCCATCGCGAGTCATTTGTATCCATTTCATTCAGAGGCTTTCAAGTTGCCCTGTTCCTTCTATCCTCCTCAAAACACAAACATTCATCACGAAGGTTTCAACCTTTTGCACGTAGTATTAGCAGCAACAACAGACCGAAGGCCTTGAAATAACGGGAGAGTATTAAACTTGAAAGCGTTCAAAAATCTCTAGAATCATAATCCATGGGAAATTCCATCAAAGTAAATGTCAATCCGAAGCACAGGGCGAAAAAAACGCTGCATATTCTTGCACACAAGTTGGTTATTCCTCGGACCAGGCGCATGGAGACTCATTTCTTCAACATGGGGAAAATGGAAACAGTGGGTGTGGTGGGCCACGGACTAATTCCGATCGATACAGTCCAAAATTTAGAGGAAAATGATACCCCACACGCCTAGGTACCAGAAATCTCGAAAACACATATTCAAAATGGGTAGATTAATACCCATTTTGACCCATAACCTCATCCAGAGGGCGCCAATCGTTCTGGGACCCATTCTTTGGATTCAGCGTCCAAAATTTAGTGGAAAATGACACCCCACTCGCCTAGATTTTTCAAGAAACACATTTTGACCCCTACCCCACCCAAATTTAGTCCAATCGGGTTGAAAAGTTTCGAGGATCAACTAGAGCCGGAAACGAGTCCCTGACCAAAATTTCAGAATTTTAGACAATTTTCTACTACCAAAGACGGCGCGGCGCGTACGGCGGACGGACATTGACCTTTTTTGATCAGGACATCATGAAACGTCCAGAAAAAAATTTTGAGCCGAATCGGAGAGGTTGACCATTTGCATGAAAACATAGGTTGATTATTCAAGGAATAACCAACCAAAAAAAAGTCAATGTCCGTCCGCCGTCCACGCCGTTTTTGGTAGTAGAAAATTTTCTAAAAATCTGAAATTTGGGTCAGGGGTCTGTTCCCGGTCTAGGACGGTCCTCCAAGCTTTTCAGCCCGATCGGACCAAATTTGGGCGGGGTAGGGGTCAAAATGTGTTTTTTGAAAAATAGATATTCGAGATTTTGGGCGATCTTGGCGAGTGGGGTATCATTTTCCACTAAATCTTGGACGCTGAATCCAATGAAGTGGGTCCCAGAACGATCAGCACCCACTGGAAGAAGTCATGGGTCAAATTGGGTATAAATTGCCCATCTTGAATATGTGTTTTCGAGATTTCCGGTACCTGGGCGTGTGGGGTATCATTTTCCACTAAATTTTGGATCCTGAATCGATTGGAATGGGTCTGGGACCCGCCGCACCCATTGTTTCCCTATTACCCCCATGTTTTCTAGAAAGGTTTCAATTTTCTCAGTATTTTAATATTTACTGTTAATGTGCCATAAATTCCATTAGTCCTAGGAAATTTGTTGCCAAACCCACCTGGATCATCAATTCAGTCATGTTCCACATTCATGGAAAATTCATGAAGTCATAATGATCCCTAACCCGGCCAAACCAAAGGATCAGCTCACATCGTAAAGGCCAATCTCATTGCCGCTTGTGTTGTCTAAGCTATTTGAAAAAATTCATCAACAAACAACAATAGCTTTTGATAGTCTGCCTTGAAGGCCTGATGCATCAAGTCAAGGAGAAAGCTACCCTACCGACACGTTGAGCTGCTACATTCCTATTTATCTTATTAGTACTTCTGCATCAAACAGGACGATGCCTACTCACAACCAAGGAAAACGTACGTTGGTGTACTTCAAGGGAGTGTATTCGGCCCACTCCTACACCTTCTCTACACATGCTACCTACTAGAAGTTGAATTTACACCAACGATGAATTTGTAGACGACACTGCTGTCCTGACAGGAACCTGTCTCAATAGATTCAGCGTTCAAAATTTAATGGAAAATGATATTACGCATGCCTAGTTTTAAATATAGTGGAAAGTAATACTCCACTCACCCAGGCACCCAACAAATAGGTTGTTTTCACCGTAGGTACCTTAACTTGAAGTGGACAACATTGTAAAAGACGTCATCAAGCAGAGGGCCACGGCCAATTAACGAAGAAGCTGCTTCGTCGAACAAGAATACTTTATTATTGTTGACACCCTTTCTAGAACATTACAGAATTCAAGTAAGAAAAATATGATTTTCTCTTTAGGAAATAAGGTGAAGACGCTGCAAATTCTTTCACAGGGGTTAGTTATTCCTCGGTCCATGAGCATGGACACTCACTCCTATCGATTCAGAGTCCAAAAACGCTGCAAATTCTTACACACGGGTTGGTTATTCCTCGAACCAGGCGCATGGAGACTCATTTCTTCAACATGGGGAAAATGGGGTTAGCACTGGGGGTGGTGGGTCCCGGACCCATTCCAGTCGATTAAGGGTCCAAAATTTAGTGGAATATGATACCCCACACGCCTAGGTACCAGAGATTTCGAAAACAGACATTCGAAATGGGCAGATAGGTACCCATTTACACTCATTACCTCATCTAGAGGGTGCCAATCATGTCGGGATTCATTTAATTGGATTCAGCGTCCAGAATTTGGTGGAAAATAATACCCCACACGCATAGGTACCGGAAATATGGAAAACACACATTCAAAATGGGTAATAGGCACCCATTTTGACCCATAGCCTCATCCAGAAGGCACCAATCGTTCCGGGACCCGTCTCATTGGATTCAGCGTCCAAAATTTGGTGGAAAATGACACCTTGAAATGTCTAGAAAATGTTTTCAGCCAAATCGTTTTGCATGAAAACAGGTTGATTATTTAAGGAATAACCAACCAAAATACACAGACATGGCCACATCACTGACTTCTTCGGGGAATTAAGAATAAATATAAATGTCACCATTAAATTTGTATATAGCTAGAGACGACCAAGTGGCCATGCCCCTCATGAAAGATGAATTATAATAGTTTTATTCTAAGCCCTCGTTCTAGAACGAAACTATCGATTGTACATACAACTACGGGAAATCTGTCACAATTTCGTCACCTTTTCAGCCCAAGTCAACTCTTCAGAATAATGTGTAATGGGATCGTCATCTCCAGTACATAATACATGTTGTACTAACTGACCGTCACCCCTTCTCGAACATATTTTTGTACCTAAAACCCCAGAAAACGACCGACAAACAAACGAAATATCCTGGGTCCCGTTCAACTTGGTTTGTTTTAAATGAGAAAAACCGTAGCACCACCAGAAAACTTGGCGTGGAGCCCAAATGGTGTTCACTGCAGACGATGATTTTGGCCAGTTGGCGCATGCGACCCAAATAAACGTGATAAATGTGACGAAAAATCATGCGGAGAAGAACAGAAACAAAATTACAGAAGGAAAACTGGGTCATATTCATGCGAACGCAACACTGCAACAAATTTCTGAAAAAAAAAAAAAAAAAAAAAAAAAAAAAAAAAAAAAACCTGCGAATGGAAAATTTTATAATTGTGGTACTAATTAAAGCATTTTTCATTTTTGCGAATATTTTACCTTGAAATGAGATAGGTCCCTACTTTAGTACAAGTAGAAATGTACTGCAATGCATGGGATGAATCAAGAATAATACATGCATTCAATGTGGAGTATACACTCATCAAAAATGATAAAATTTTAGTACAACAAATCCTTAATTTATTTATGACAATTCAGTTTTTACTATTAATATTATTTTATGGAATTATGTATACTTTATTAATTTATCCGTCAATGATAATGCATTCAGTATAATTCTTGCGCAATTTCATCCATCTAGTGGCAAGGAATATTCATTTTTGTTGAAAATGAAGTTACATGAGCGGCTTTTTCTGTGTGCAGCTACCAGACTACAAACCAATCGTGAGTTTGCTAACTGAAATAAGAGAACTCAAGTTTCTACATAGAATGAGGAGGCGGCAGTTGGAATAACGTTTTTCCAACAAACAAACGACAACAACTTTTTGGCACTTACAGGGAAACTAGAAAAACGAATGACAATCAGGAAAATGATTGGGAAATAACTTCGAAGGAAAATTATACATTTCTAATACACATTCCATCAGATGTCCCTTCCTTTTTGACTGCATCTTTAAGTTGACAATGTTACTCCCACGTTTCACGAATAAATGTTTCAACAATGTTGTTACACATTGAATACACTGTAAAATTGCATGACTTCAGGAACAGAAATTGATACGAATTCCACAATATTCAAGAGATGTAGGCAAAGATTTAGCGCATTAAATTACCCCATATTTTAAATTAAGATTTTTTGGATGGTGCGAGTGTTGGCGTATCGCAAGCCATTATGGAGGCTTCACACGCAGGGCATTTCTTCAGTAGGGGCATTAGAAATCTATGGTCAAGATGACCCGATTCGAGAGGTTGAATTTCTTCAGTGTTCTGTCAGTTGGTTTTCGAATAGGCTGGTGGGTGCCTGTAGCCCTTTTCAAACGTACAACCTTCCATCCTCTTTGGTCTAAATGGCGATATTACAGTACCAAATCCCTGCTTCTGGAGTTTCCAACGTCTAGCAGAGGAATGATCATAATAAATATTCTCATGTTCAGGTTCATTTTAGTATAGGATGGCGTTGCGTTGACTCTGAAAAACAAGTTCGAGACTCATGCAACCTGCCCCCATATAAGAGTCAAGCATTGACAAGAACAACTTTGGACAGACAACTTCGTGCTCTGGACTCCTGTCTATTCATTCTGATCCCAGGAAAACGAGCACCTTTAATAAAACCCCAATTTTATGTGCAAGCAACGTATTTCTGCCGCCCAACTGAAAATCGTAAGCCGCAATTTTAGAGTCGTCCACACAATGACGTGTTTTGTCATGAATTCATTGAGAGTTATTTACTATAAAATTAAAAACGTTCTTGTCACAATCGAACATAATAACGAAATGAAAAATATACTCACAAACTGATCCTTCGATTTCAACGTAGTCTTTCCGCGAAGAGATATTCATTGTTTCATTCGAACCCTCGTCGGTAGGGAGTTGAACCCGAGCTTATCGATCCTCGCTCACGAAAATTAAATACATTGAACATATAAGGCACAAGATGGGAAGGACAAGCAAAATTCATGGGCCTTGGAATGAAATTTGGTAGAGGGTGGACGGTGGACTTGGCGGTTGGGCGGGTTGAAATCCGGAAACAGTGATGGTTTGGTGTGTCAAGAAGGAAAAACAACAATTTGAAGGTCCTAGGTGATACGTGATAGCCTTTTATCATGTTATCTGAAAACAGCTGATCACATGTTCAGTTCTACGGCGAGCACACGGTACCAACTCAAAACAAGCGACCCTAAGCCATCACAATTGCTCTTAAGGGATTACGCGTGGAATAAGTATTCCCATTATTCCATAGGGATTACGAATACGAAGCTTGGCTGACTCCCCAATTATTTTTCTCCTTTGCCCAACCCTTGAGGTCCCCTCCATTGAAAACCTGAGCTGATTTCATTTCAGATAAACTTCAGTAATATTTATCGACCAATTTAATTTCTAAAATACGAAGGATTTATTTCTTTTTGTATGTTAACCAATTCATTGCTTCATCTGTTTTCCGTAAAATCTAATATATAGAATTCTCGTGTCACAGATGTCATACTCCTCCAAAACGGCTTGACCGATTTTGATGAATTTTTGTGCTTATCCGGTATTTATGAGAATCGGCCAACATCTATTTTTCATCTCCCTAAATGTTAGAGAGGTGTTTTTTTGTTTATTTTCAAATTTTTGTTCCAATTTGGTGTCTATTCTAAGTGTACATCCTAAATTGGAGGTGACAATGAAGGGAGGCCAATTTGTAGGGTCCCTATTGGATGGTGCGATTAATCGTGCAATAAATCCACTTAAAACTACACTCACTGCATTTTTTGAATTGTGTAATCGTGCGGATGATTTTGGTGCCTTTGTGGCGACCTTACTAAGTACTTGAAGAGACTCTTGCCTGAAGCCGCCATATCTAAAATAGCGTAAATAACCTACTTCTTTCTCGAAGTAAGGCTTCACGTAAAATATTGATGTAAGAAAAACCACGTTGTTCTTTGTTCTTTCTATGAAAATTTACCTAAAAATATAGTTTGTGAGTTCTAACGCATCGGTCCATTTCAAATTCATCCAACAGCCTTTGCACGAACTTGCCTTGCGTGGTAGTTGCTATTCACAAGTACCACGCTTTTTCACATGGACTCAAACAAAAACATGGATGCCAGCAAGGCTCACCAGTTGCTGGATGTCTCAATTTATTTAAATCAAACGCCTTGGGGCGATTATTTACAGTCAATCCATAACAGGAGTATATATCAACCCTTCACTGTCCACACTCCGGGTTTTTTTTCTGAGTAGAAGCAGGGCTGCCGTCCACGAAGCAAAGCGACCATACGGGAGAGAAGTGGTTGTTTTCCCGACACTCCCCTTCAACTACTTCTCCGAGTACTGGACCAAACTCAGATATCCACTGCCATGATACGACACAGCATATGACACCCCTGGCCCTGAATTTCCGCGCTGCAAATTTTCCAAAGATATGCGCTGCAACGTCTTCATAGATCTGCGATCCTATCCAAGACATAAGGCCTGTATTCCTCATAAATTACTATATAAATAGTCCGGTTTTTCCTTCGCCTGTAAACTCACCTCTTTCTACTACTCACCTTCCATGGCAAGGAAATGAACATCTATTACTGCAGTCTAATCATTGTTCTCACTTCGTGGAAACCCATTGGGGTTATCCTCCAATACTAGAAATATAATTTATGTTTTCCCTTGGCTCACAAACCTACCTCTTCATACTACCCATCTACTATGGCAGTGAAAATGAATATCTCTGACTGCAATCTAACTACTGTTTTTTTCTTTTTGAAATCACGTTGAAGTTATTCTCCAATACTGAAAATATGAGTCGGGTTTTTTTCCCCAGCTCATAAACTAATCTTCGAACTACCAACCTGTCATGGTGGGGAAATGGAACATCTCTGTGTGCAATCTAACACTGTGCCCTTACATATAGGCGTTACGCCGACTTACCGCGAAAACACGTTGTGGCATCGTCCAAACCATCTTTGCAACTAACCTAAAAAAACGTCCCTTCATTGTGAACACGATGGTCCCAACCCCACAGAGTTCCCCACACTGAGTACTACCCATTTCAAAAACGTCCTACTTCGTTGGGGGACCCTGTACTACAACACCCCCTCATCAGTCTTCTTATCAGAAATAAAATTCTTTTCTTTCATTCAGTCAGAGATGGATTTTTTAAAAATGTCTGTAATACCTAGTCTTTATTTTATTAACATTAAGTGCCTTCTTAAATTGTCTAAATAATACATACTGTATCCAATGAAATGGGTCCCAGAACAATTTGCATCCACTGGAAGAAGTTATGGGTCAAATGGGTACCTATCTACCTATTTCGGATGTGTGTTTTCTAGATTTTTGGTACCTAGGCATGTGGGGGATCATTTTCTACTAAATTGTGGACGCTGTATCCATTTGAGTGAGTCTCCATACATCTGGTCTAGGGAATAACCGGCTAATCTATGCAATCAGTGCAGGGTGTAGGTACTCCTGAAAATCGACTAGGATGATTCGAGATTGTTTTCTGAGACGGCCGCTAGGGGCTTGTTGTGCCTACTTCCCTCACTCCCCGCTTTGTTATCTCTCCATTCCTTTTTTTTTTCTTTTCGGAAACTCAGGGTTTTCAATCATAAACGCATTTCTCAGGTGACCAGTGTATGAGCTCAATCTTTTAGATGTCAGCATCATACTGAGTATTCACAACGCAGTATTAACTTTATTAGGTTTCTACTTATAATAAAAAGAGAATATACACAAAGACCTGAACGCGGTAACACGCAGCAGCCGTATACTAGAGGTGTGTCGGTACAGCAGTACCGGGACTGTGTAACCGAGTCTCACATTGGAACGGTTCCAAGCAGTGACAAGACCCCGGCCTTTACCAGTACGGTTCCACGGACTGGCAAGGGGTCGGTGTGGTATCGATAAGATTGGAACTGGACCGGGAAGGTTGGGACTGGACCGATAAGATCGGAACTGGACCGATAAGGTGGACTGGACCGATAAGATCGGAACTGGACCGGGAAGGATGGAGCTGACAGCTGATTTGCGAGTGGTTCCACGGACCGGCAAGGGGTCGATTTGGTATCTATATGATCAGAACTCTTGACGGGGAAGGTCTGATTCCGAGTTTTGTTGGACTCTGTATCCTTTTAGTGCAATTCCGATGAAATGTCCCCCTGTTGCTTGGTTATTCCTTGAATAATCAACCTATGTTTTCATGATAATGGTTAACCTTTCCGATTCGGTTCAAAATTTTTTTCTGGACGTTTCATGGTGTCTGGATCTAAAAAGGTCGATGTCCGTCCGCCAAAATGAATTTTCGAGATTTTGGGTGATCTTTTCCACTAAATTTTGGACGCTGAATCCAATGAAACGGGTCCCAGAACGATTGGCACCCACTGGAAGAAGTTATGGGTCAAATTGGGTATATATTACCCATTTTGAATATGTGTTTTCGGGATTTCTGGTGCCTAGGCGTGTGGGGTATCATATTCCACTAAATTTTGGACCCTGAATCGATTGGAATGGGTCTGGGACCCGCCACACCCACTGTTTCCCCCATTTGAGGAATAACCAACCCGTGTGTAAGAATTTGCAGATTTTTTTGTATCAAAAGTGGCCAACGAGAGACTGTGCGTGGTTGCAATGTCAGTACCTGCGAGCAGCATTTCTCAAAAGCTGGGTTGATATTGTCTGAAAGGAGGAGCTCGCTTACCCCCAAAAGAAAACAATAGTGCTGCATTATTTAAATTGTAATGAAAAACTGTTTTCACTGTAAAATGGAGAGATGGTAGGAACCTTTGTCAATTATTTTTAACTTGTAAGTAGGTACCTATCCAATTACAATATAATTTATTATTCCCTTTGATTCTCATGTTTTTGTAACACTCATCTGAATTCCTTGATGAATACCTAGGGAACAGAAAGTTATTGGATGACCAGGCACCCTTGTCTCCTCAAACATCTTGGGTTGTCAGATCTACCAACTTTGTAACCCTATGGCACAATTAACTACTTGTCGCCCTAAATCTACTTTTATAAATTCTCCTTATGCCATGTAACATACAAAATTAAAATAAGAAAATTCCTAATATTCTCAATAAAGATCCTAATACTCTCATCCTTGCATCTACTCAGTTGGGAGGAAAAAGTTACCTACATGACTTGAACCTCCTAACAGCTCAACAGGAGATGTACCTACTTGGGTACTCCAGTGTTTTTGTCAAGGAGATCAATTTCAAAAAATATATTTTACCATTCATCGCAATACTCCATATCGGAATCCGGGCTTTTATGAGTGAAACCAAAAGATCGGATGACACAATATATTTACATACCTTCCAATGAAGTCAGATCTCAAACGAAACAGAATAGCTTTATACCGATTTGCACACACGAGCACTAGGCGGCGCGAACAACAACAGACGCCATATTCGTAAGCGTACTGAAGAGAAAACCATGGAATATACTTATTCTATCGAACCGACGAGAAAAGGATCAGGCTGCAATCGGCGTGTCAGTGCAGCGGCAGACGTAGGTACTACTGGCAGTGCGAAGCGACCTTAAGATCATTGTGGAAGATTGAAATTCCGACACTCCATATTTTCCAGGTTGAATCCAGAAGCCAGGCTTCTATAATATTCATATCTTTTATATAAAATGGTCTAATCCTACTTACCGACGTTAGCGCTCCCAGCATTTATTTCCTTGTTGTTGAGCAACCTGTTTCCACAAAAGAACGCAAAAATTAGAAATAACAACCTCGCTGCTTGGATACAACCAATCAGATGAGGGCGAGCAGAAAGCTCCATTTTCATTGGACATTGGATCAGTGAGTTGAACTCACAACCTAAATCACATCAGAGCATCTTCATAATTGTCTGGTATTGGTTGCTGGTCTCTACTGACGCTTTTCAAAAAGGCTCATCATTCTAGGTAAGTTATTTTCTAATTTTAATAAGTAGAGGAATCATTTATTAGATCTTTGGCTTCATTGCTAAACTCAGCAACTCTGTTAAATCTTCAGGAGTGTTTACATCCACATGGGGTTCACATAATTGAAAATAATATGATGCTCCTGGTTGCATCTTTCTACATGGGTACTCACATAACCTGACTGAAGGAACATGATATTTTTATTTGATGCATTTTTTATCCTTCTAACAACATCTATGATTCATGATTTCATATAAAATGAGATCAGCCTTCCTAACATAAAATGACAACCTTCTACCATAACATTTCTATTTATGATGCAACTTCAAAGCCTTCTTGCTAAATTCTATTAAATATTCCTAATAATAAGGAAAAGAAAAGGCAAATTAATGCAAGTACTGTCCTGGGTACTATAGTTTATTAGACGAAAATGTTAATATCAGAGAGGTGTGTTGGTACAGTGGTACCGGGACTGTGTAACCGAGTCTCACATTGGAACGGTTCCAAGCAGTGACAAGACCCCGGCCTTTACCGGTACGGTTCCACGGACTGGCAAGGGGTCGGTTTGGTATCGATATGATCAGAACTCTTGATGGGGAAGGTCCGATTCCGAGTTTTGTTGGACTCTGTATTTTTTTAGTGCAATTCCGATGAAATGTCCCCCTCTCCTCAATCATTCCCTGTTTGATCAAAAGTGGTGGATGAGAGACTGTGTGTGGTTGCAACGTGAGTACCCTGTGAGCAGCTTTTCTCAAAAGCTGGGTTGATATTGTCAGAAAGGAGGAGCTTGCTTACCCCTGAAAGAAAACAATAGTGCTGCTTTATTTAAATTGTAATAAAAAAACTGTTTTCACTGTAAAATGGAGAGATGGTAGGAACCGTCAATTATTAGGAATCGGCAATTATTTTTAACTTGTAAGTAGGTACCTATCCAATTACAATATAATTTATTATTCCCTTTAATTCTCATGTTTTTGTAACACTCATCTGAATTCCTTGATGAATACATAGGGAACAGAATGATTCTCTTGGGTGGGAGGGGGTAGCCACGTTACACCCTGCTGTACCGGTAATGGAACTGTACCGGTAAATTGGAACGATTACGTCATTGTCACTGTAACCGTTGGAGCCGTTCCTAAGAATTACCTGGACCGACACACCCCTACCGTATACCAACAAGTCGGGGGCGCAAGGCGTCTGAGTGACGTCATCATAATCAGGCTGTACAACATAACATCTAACAATTTTTGATGATAGAGTTCATGGAACGACACGTGTACATATCTCGAAAATCTGAAGTTCGTGGAATCTCTTATAAATGGAGCATGGCTATGAAGCGATATATCGATTGTAACGCTATATCGTTTTTGGGAGGTGCGTGCACTGATGTCCAGATTTACCGAATAACCAACCCATATTAAAGAATTTGCAGCGTTTTTCCTATATGATAAAAATAGTGACGTAAAATAACGATAACCCAATATTATCAAGGTATCGATAGTGAAGTACCGTGTATTGAATAAAAACTATCGATATCCCGATAATATCAGTATCGATATCCCATGTCTTGTGTACCTTGTGCGTGTGCCCGAACCGTAGAATAAGTAGGTTATAACGAGGTGTCTGTATGCGTTTGAGTTCACATTCGTCAGTTTTCTGTGATCCACAAAATAACTGCACTTAAAGGATAAGCATCGTAGTAGAAGTAGTATATCTGTGATTCCCATCCAAATACTCTCCTCCAGGTAATTGCACTACTAATGTACAATTGTCTGATTGATTCCCACAGTTATAATGTTTACTGTGCTCTTCATGTTTTGTCGGTTAACATCCACTGAATATAATTTGATCGTCAACGCTATTATCTCTTTATTCCAACCTCGTATTGTATAGGGAATACTTGTATCCCAAAAGTGACTACTTCATTTAGACTGACGCCAAGCCTAGTGTTGTTTTCTACTCCTTGTTTTGCAGAAAAATGCCCAAAGCGAAGAAACGCAATGGCTTCTTCTTTCTTATGAGAGACGTTCGAGAGGAGTATACTGCGAGGGGCCAATGGATGAGTAATGCCAGCTTACAGAATCTATGCAGCGAGAAGTGGATGGTAGGTTTCAAACGTTTTGCCACATTGTGACGAATAAAACAGCTGGATAGAATTCATCTCAATGAATTGTTTACAGGCGCTTACACCAGAACAAAAGGAGGAGTATAACGCCAGGGCAAAACAAGCAAACGCTATTGGTGATAGCGACCTTGAGCGAAAGTTCGACTCACTCGGAGTGAGTTTTGCCGCTAATGAAGCTAAGGAAAGGAGCGAAAGGGAAGAAAATGAAAGAATGAAGAAAACTATACAGCTCGCAGTTGAGGAGCCTACACATGAAGGTAAGTTCCAATTATGAAATGGGAACAAAGATTACAGTTGTTGATTCCCTCGCACCTAGAATTGAATGTACATAGTTTATCCTGTTTTGAATTCTATTATTGCCGTAATCAGGATATAAGCGAACAAGTACAAAATAATCAAATTAAAGTGAATGGTCTGATCAATCCACCGCTTCTGAAGACTGTTCTAAAAACAGTCTGCAGTACAACATTTATGGTACGTCCTAATCATTACCATGCTAGGTTTTCGGTAGGTTATTAAGGTTAGGTTAGAATAATCAACCTATGTTTGCATGCTAGAAGTCCATCTTTCCGATTCGGCCCAAATTTTGTTTCTGGACGTTTCAAGGTGTCTAGATCACAAAAGTCAAATGTCCACCCGCCGTCCACGCCGACCTAGGTAGTAGAAAATTCTCTAAAAATCTGAAATTTCGGTCAGGGACCGTTTCTGAGTCTAGTTGGTCCTCAAGACTTTTCAGCCCGATGGAACCAAATCTGGGGGGTATGGGGTCAAAATATGTACTTCCAAAAATAGATTTTTCGAGATTTTCGGCGATCTAGGCGTGTGGGGTATTATTTTCCACTAAATTTTTGACGCTGAATCCAATGAGACGGGTCCCGGGACGATTGGCGCCCACCGGAATAGTTTATGGGTCAAAATTGGTACCTATCTACCCATTTCGAATGTGATTTTGAGATTTCTGGTACCTAGGCAAGTGGGGTATCAGTTTCCACTAAATTTTGGGCGCTGAATCGATTCGAATGATTCTCCATGCTGCTGGTTCGAGGAATAACCTTGTGCAAGAATTTGCAGCGTTTTTCTTTTTTTTTTTCAGAACTGATTGAGAAATCATTTTACTTAATCCATGTGAATTACTATTTCACGGCGTGGATTGACAGCGCTGACCAGCACTGCCCTTGTGAAATCGCCGTGCTGGAATTCTCCTTGAGCAAGGGAGTCATTGATACTCTGCATTACATCATAGCCCCAGGTAGGTTAATGCTGGACCTGGACTGGCCATTAGTAGTATGAATATTTGACAAGCATTTTCGTTGTGACTTTTATTCCTTCAGCCGCCTGCAGCTCTCGGCCCTTCACATTTATTATGAACTATATTCAATTTCATATAATTTCTGTGTTTTCATATAATGAATATATGAATTGCATTTATATGAGATTAATATGCGTCATTTTAATTTTCACTTTTAATCAGATTTTGTCTAACTATAAAAGTCATCAATCTTTGGCATTGAAGATTGCAATTTAAAATGCGAGTTGAAATTTATGTTTATATTCTGACAGGTGAAATCCCTCTTGGTAAGCGCGGGGAAGCGAAGACTTGGGCTGATATGACACACGGCATACCGTTGGGTGATACGATCGGAGAAGAACACATTTCCAAGGAGCACCGCTTTGTAAAGATATTTGCGGATATTGTGGCGTTTCTCAGAGTACGTATTTTTGCTATTGTATTATTATTATTTATTATTTTATGAATAAACTAGAGAAACCTTTGGTAAATCGATTTACCTTTGTCTTTCAGCGGAACCAGAGATACGTTAATAACCGTGTTGTTCTGCCTCCGGTGTACACCATGCCGGACTGCAAGCACAACAACAACTCATTGAAAGCCGTCCAGGATGCATTGGCGAAGTTCAGTAGAGCGGCTAGTGAGTTGAACATTTTGTTGACTTATTGAATACAATCCCGCACATCGACCAACTGCGATTATAATTTAAGTCGATGAATTGAATCTTATTGGAGTGGTTGATGAGATGTTCAAAATGTATTCAGCGGCATTAGCATAAATTAGTATGAAAACTTGTGCGCTAGCACAACAGAAATGTCCTCTTCTTTGACTGATATTTCCCGAAATTAATTCTCAATTCAGAGCACTCAGTCATCCATTCCAGATCCAACGAAATATCCGAGAAGATAATTGTAAATAACAAAGTGGATGGTAGATGGTAACAGACACCTAGAGGAGGGGTTATAGAGGGCCCCAAGCGCGGAAGCCTGGTGGCTTGTTGTGCTTCTCTTAGGTGCCCCATTCTTTTAGTCCATTAACAGCCCTAGTCCCCTGATGAGGGTTGTTAGGTTGTGGACTAAATTTTTGCAGGGTATGGTTCTCATTGGGGTTTGTGCCCCAAGGAGGGTGTATCTGCGGGATGTGAGTGCTGGGCACTCAAAGATTATGCGAGTTGCAGTTTCGTCTGCTTCTCCACAGGATCTTCAAAGAGTTGTTGATTGTGTCACCCCTATGCAGTTCAGATGAAAACGCAGAGGAGCGAAGTCGGTTAGTAGGCCAACTATCGCTTTTAGGTCGCCGCGTTTAAGTCTGAGTAGGTCCTTGGTGGGTGTTGGATGGGGTTTTGCCACCTTACTCTTACTGTGGACATGTCCCTCAATATTTTGCCATCTGTTAGTGTGTTTCTTGTACGTCCACTCCTTGATGGCCGCTCTGAAGGAGCTTTTGGGCAAACCTACAGCCGGCTCTGGGCCCACGAAGGGTGTTTTGGAGCCCCTCCTGACAAGCTCATCAGCTTTTTCGTTGTCCTCAATATTCCCCTGTGCCCCGCCACCCATTCAAGTGCACAGAGAGTCTGTTCACAGTCCTTCACCACCTTAGATGAGATGTTGGGTGCTGTGAGAGCTTTGATCGACGCCTGGCTGTCAGAAAGAATGCGGAGATGTGCACTAGTATGTCCTCTCCTCAGACTCTCCAGGGCACGTGCATTGATTGCCAGAATTTCGGTCTGGAAAACAGAGGTGTATTTCTCTTGTGGTGTGGAGTATTGCCACCTAGGTTTGATCCCATAATATCCCAGCACCTGTCCCTGTTTCTATTCTGGACTCATCAATGTGCCAGATCAGGTTGCTGGGACAGCAGTGTATGACCCTTTGCCCCGCTGAAGTCATTGACGACTTATATCGGTGGGATTTGGAGGGAGTTCTGGGCATGACATCAGCCACCATATCTAGTAGTGGTGTGTTTATCTCTCTACAGTTTTACATTAAACTTTTACATTTAAAATCCCCGAATTCGTATATCATAAACACAAT
This sequence comes from Cyrtorhinus lividipennis, assembly GCA_019603395.1. Taxonomy (NCBI): domain Eukaryota; kingdom Metazoa; phylum Arthropoda; class Insecta; order Hemiptera; family Miridae; genus Cyrtorhinus; species Cyrtorhinus lividipennis. The sequence goes on from CM034001.1 coordinate 11,239,514, forward strand.
GATGATACAGAGATTCCAGGATACGGTACTTAGGTGCATCAGGAACGCTCAGTGGTACTTCAGAAACGACGGGTTGACCATGACCTACTAGTCGAGAAACTAAACGAAACCATAATGCTTCAAGCAGCTGTCCAGAAGTTACAAGATCGTGTCGATGAAAATGTCGTCCGACTTCTTGACGTCAATGCTATCAGGACTAGACGCACAAAACCACACGAATAAGTTAGCTTATGTTATGACAATAAAATCAGTTATTAGAATAATTTTATGCTGATGTATGTACGTATGTACCTTAGCTGAAAGATGTGACCTAAGTTTGCTCTGCGGCTTGATTACTCAAATCCAGGGATTTACTCATCCTCACTCCGAAATCCCCTTTAGGGTGTCTCGTTGGCCTTGTAATCAGCTTATTATGCAATTGTTGCTCAAATTTATTTTAATTTTCAGATGAGGACCGCAATCTCTTTAGGGTTTATCCTGTGCATAGACTTTTTTACCATCTGCAACAAAGATTCGTCGGGAAGTCCAGCGATGCCATTTGGGAGGGGGTATTAGTAAAGGATATGTTCTGTTACACTCCCGACCTTGGATGTGAGGTGAGTTTTCCTAAACTTCTCAATATCGCTCCCAAACTAGCCGTAATTTCATAATTTGAATCAGCACCAAAATGTGTATATTTCACTATGCATTTTGCTATAAGCTTCATCTCTGGACTAAAGAATATTCGTTGAACATCTGTTCTTCATGTTCTATTCAAACAAAGTGGTATTCGTGGTGCGGCTAACGTGGCCGTATAGATTTCAATGAGCATTTATGCGCTAGAGGCTCGGCAGTAAAGGTGGGAGGTGATGCAGAAATGTGTCTTCATAATATTAATTGCCGTTCGGAGTTCATTCGCTATTGAGGAGAAACTACACTGACTCGATTGTTTTTATGCAGAAAGTCAACCTATTTGTCCCAAAAAGAATTTTTCTGAGCGTTTCAAGGTGCCTTGATCAAAAGAAGCAAAACTGTTCGTCCGCCGTCCAAGCTATTTTTGAAAGTAGACGAATTTCTAAAACTTTGGTCAGTTTATGAGTCAAAATGGGTGCCTATCTACCTATTTTGAACGTGCTTTTTCGAGTTTTCTCGTACCTAGGCGTGTGGGGTATCATTTCCCACTAAATGTTGGGCATTCAATTGATAGGAATGAGTCTGGGACGCTCCACACTTACTGTTTTCCCCCATTTCTCCGTGTTCCTTGTCCGAGAAATAACCAATCCCTGTGAAGGAATTCACAGTATTCTTACCAAGTTGGTTTGGTGAATTTGTTACCAATTTCCAAGGTTTCTAGAGTGAGTCTGGGGCAATTCAACTGAGTTAGTTGAGTGGGCTTAGGCCCAATTTACGAGTTTGTTGTCTACGTTTAGGTTAGTTTTGCATGATAAATTTGAGGGGTCAAGGTCCGTCTTAGGTCAGTAACAACATTTGGCCCCAACTCCCTTCCGTGATGAATGGGTGGGTACATTTTGAGAGTTGATTTGGGAGGTGTTGAGTCCATTTTGAATTCGGTGAAGTTTGGCTCATTCAAGAGAATTAACGTACAAACGTTAATTTCAGGAGTTGAGGTCTATTTTGCTAGGGTAATTAAATAAATTAGGACCAGACTGATTCTAATGGTAATTAATTCCAGTTCCACGAAGACCGGGACCTGAGCATTCACTGCAGCTTCTCTAAAGTGAAGCGCTGGATGTTTACCATTTGTGACCACGTATGTGAAGCCGCTGGGGTCAAAATGATTCCTGGCAGACACCTTCCTGTGAATACTGACGTCTCAGGAGCAATTTCGGTGAGTTGACTGTTTATCTAGAGATATTGTTGCCATATGAACACAAGATTGAGCAGGGCCGCGCCGCAGTAAAAACCCTCCTTTGAACTGCCAGAAGAAAGCTATATTTATTTTTTAATTTCTATATTTTGGTTGGTTATTCCTTGAATAATCAACCTATGTTTTCATGCAAAAAGTCAATCTTTCCGATTCGGCCCAAATTTTTTTTTCTGTACAGCTGAATTACTTCATCTTATCCGTTCCTAGATTCGACTCAATTTTCGTGGAATAATGACAAAAATTCGTTCATTTTGCGTGAAGATATCATCTTCTTCAGCACGTGTGCTTGCACAGAACATTTCATAGAGGTTTGTAAAGGTTGTAAATATTATTATTTTTCCTTCTCTTCTATATATATAAAAGAGGAATGAAAACATCCTGAAAACCCATAATGTTTTATGTGCGAACTCACGCGCCAAGACGATTTCTTCACGCGCAATGAACGATTTTTGGTCATTATTCCGCGAAAATTGAGTTGAGCCAAGGATGGGGTAGCATCACCTGAATCAGCATTAAAAACTATGAAAATTCATGTGCTACGCTTTGGAGCTCACCATCAACCACTATTTGACGATTTTGGAGTTGCGTGATCGCTGAACCACTAAACCGCAATAAAAGAAAAAATCTGCAAATTCTTACACACGGGTTGGTTATTCCTCGAATGGGGGAAACAATGGGTGTGGCGGGTCCCAGACCCATTTCAATCGGTTCAGGGTCCAAAATTTAATGGAATATAATACCCCACACGCCTAGGCATCAGAAATCCTGACACATACAAAATGGGTGGATACATACCCATTTTGACCCATAACTTCTTCCGGTGGGTGCCATTCGTTCTGGGACACACATCATTGAATTCAGCGTCCAAAATTTAGTGGAAAATGATACCCCACACGCCTAGGTAGCAGAAATCCCGAAAACACATAATCAAATTGGGTAATAAATACCCAATTTGACCCATAACTTCTTCCAGTGGGTGCCAATTGTTCTGGGACCCATTTTATTGGATTCAGCGTCCAAAATTTAGTGGAAAATGACACCCTACTCGCCTAGGTAGCAGAAATCCCGAAAACACATATTCAAAATGGGTAATAAATACCCAATTTGACCCATTACTTCTTCAAGTGGGTGCCAATTGTTCTAGGACCCATTTTATTGGATTCAGCGTCCAAAATTTAGTGGAAAATGACACCCCACTCGCCTAAATCACCCAAAATCTCGAAAATCCATTTTTCAAAAAACCCCTACCCCCTCCAAATTTGGTCCGATCGGGCTGAAAAGTTTCGAGGACCCATCTCGGCTAGGAACAGACCCCTGACCCAAATTTCAGATTTTTAGAACATTTTCTACTACCAAAAACGGCGTGGACAATGGACGGCGGACGGCGGACGGACATTGATCTTTTTTGATCAGGACATCATTAAACGTCCAGAAAAAAATTTTGAGCCGAATCGGAGAGGTTGACCATTATCATGAAAACATAGGTTGATTATTCAAGGAATAACCAACCAAAAATGGTATGGGATCAAATTTTTGTGAAATTGAGGATAGATCAGAATCTGCAATATGAAATTGTGGTTCCCATTTATAATAAGAAAGTTAGTGTCACTTGCGTATGGTTGCGGAGTGCGCAAATGTGATATTTGAGATCCTTATATGGTATATATATTATGTATATTACTTTTTTTGCTTCAATTTAGATGATTTTAGGAGTGGGGGGGGGGGGGGACTGATGGGATACCGTGTATGAATGAATGAATGAATGAATGAATGAATGAATGAAGATGTTTATTCAAGCTCAGTCATGCATCACACTTGAAAAATAATTTATGCAACAACATCACTTAGTGGCAATGGTTACACCGTCTGCCACGGGTTTTAATTTTTATTTCTTATTTGTTTATTTTATTTTTTTTTTTTTAATGTAAACATCCTCCGTTTCCTAATACTAATAAATTAACTGCTACTAATTTAGTAACTGCAAAAAAACAGGTTCTTTCATATTTTATATCTATAAGCTATCACAATTCTCACTTAAAATACAAAGGTTTACACTTAAATTACACATAAAATTACACATATTTAGACATGAATGGTTGACGAGTATTTGATACAACAGCGCTTTCTACTATGGCTTGGTAACTAAAGATGGTAACTTGGGCCGCTAGAAATAATTAAATTGTTCAATTAGGTACTTTCTGTACGCGCCCGCCGCGGTGATGTATCGACTTAAAGCTGTCCAGTTCTTTCCATTTAACCAGGCAATAAGCTCAATCCTGCTTAGCCTTGGCTTCCTGAAATATCGAACCCTATACTCCGCTAAAACAGGGCACGTTGCGATAAAATGTTCAACATTCTCCGGGGCCATCATACGGCACATGGAGCAGCTGTATTGCCTGTCTGTCCTACAGGGCATGGTATTTAGGTTGAGCATTTCGCTCCTGGCCCTCATGATGTTGCCTACCATCACCTGATCGCCTATATCCAGGTAACTTGTTTGGTCATGGTCAAGGGCTGCGTAGAGAACGTGATGGGCCGAGTTTCTCGCTCGTTCAGCAATTTGCTCCCTCTCACAGCTTTCCATTTTGTCTAGGAGAGTATCGCCGCACTGCACGATTGCCTCTAGTGTTGAGAAATTCGGGGTTTCACCCATATACTTGCGCCACAGTCCGGCCCATGCCCTCACCCATCCCACCCCAGCCCTGCACACCTCCTTCGCAACGACATTAGGTAGTCTTTCTGGGCTCATATTGGCAACTTTTTTCAAGTACCGCAGGTGAAGACCAAACGTGTGTACAAATATCTTGTTTAGGCCTAGCTCTCGGTACACAAAATAGTCTGGCGTGTTCATTGGTATTCTCATTGTTCTTTTGACAAAATATTTTAACAGCTTTTCTATTTGCTCAAACTGCTGATAACCCCAAGCCTGAGCCCCATATGTCATCACTGAGTTTAATGCAGCCTGGAAAATTTCCATTTTTGCCTTGACCGGTATTTTGTTTCTGTCCAAGAGCCTCGCCCACACACTTCCTATTGCGAATTTCGTTACTTTAAGTTTTTCGTTCATGTGAGGTTGCAGTGACATGGAGGGGGTGAGGGTGACGCCCAGGTATTTGTACCGACTCACAACTTCAAGCCGTTCCCCTTTATAGTGCCATCTTTCTGACCTAGCCAGCCCACCTCCTCCAGGGCGGCACACCATGATCTTCGATTTCTCGGTGTTTATCGTCAGATTCCACTCTTCCGAGAAATCAGCCAGATTATTTATCATTTTCTGCAGAATCCCTTTGTTGTCGGCAAGGAGCACTATGTCGTCTGCATACATAAGCACGCTCACAATTTTGTCGCCGACTCGCACCCCTCCATCCAAACAGTCGACTAGGTCATTTAGGAAGAGGGAAAAGATAAGTGGGCTTATCAGACATCCCTGTTTAACTCCAGTTCGTACCTCAAATTCTCTTGAAAGTCCATCTTTCGACCACACCGCCGCAGTTGTGCCACCATACAGGCCTCTTAATATTGAGATGAATTTACTGGAAATCCCCAAGTTGAACATCTTGTAGAAAATTGCCTTGCGCGACAGGGAGTCAAAAGCAGCTCTGTAATCTACATAAAAGAGATACAGCTTTTTTTTCTTCTCAAACTGCAGGTGTGCAATGCTAATCAAGCTAAAGATGTGGTCAGCCGTCGAGTGTCCCTTCCGAAATCCCGCCTGGTAATCGGACAGTATGTTTTTCTTGCCCACCCAATCCGCCAGGCGGTTATTTAACATTCCCACAAATATTTTAGCAGCTGCATCCATAAAAGAGATTCCTCTGTAGTTCTCCACCTCACTAGGATTTCCTTTTTTAAATATAGGGAACACAATCGCTCTGGTAAAACTCCTAGGCACCTTTTCCTCCAACAATATGCGATTGAAGACGAGGAGAAGTTCGGTTACCAAAGATTCCGGTGCGTTTTTGAAGAACTCCATCGGCACTCTATCCATTCCCGGGGCTTTTTTATTTTTAGCTTGGCGGATACAAGACTGCAGCTCACTGAGCGTGAACTCTTCATCCAGCTCCTCCGACGCAATCCAGGGTTCAGCATACTCGTGGGTCTCGGCTCCAACATGGACGTTAAGGTGTGCATCAAAATACTGTACAAACTCCTCCAACGCGATTTCTCCATTTATTTCATTTTTCTTGTTACTCAGAGTCTTCACAGCAGCCCAAAAATCTGTTGAGTCCCTAGCATTTTTTATTCGGCTTAAAACATTGTCATTAAACTCTTTTTTCTTCCTTTCACACAGGGCTTTATACAACTGGTTTACTTCATGATATTTACTCTTGATGATCTCTGATCCAGTCGTTCTCCATAGGTTAAGGAGTACAAAGCTACTCCTCCTCTTCTCCCAGCATTGCTTGTCAAACCATTTTTCCTTACCTCTGCCTGTCCAGCCTTTTCCCTTCCAGTGCCCTTTACTTCTAGCAGCCTCTTTAATGAGTGTTATTATTTCATCCAAGTGTTCCTGAACTGGCCTATTTCCTCTGTTCGATTTTGCAGATTGTAGTTTATCATTAATGAATTCACAATATTTTTTTTTCTGTGTGTCATTCCAGAACAGCTTTGGTAGCAATGGTGCCACACGACCCCGGCGTGGCTCATTACTCTCTAGTGTCAAGACGATGGGCATATGGTCGGAGAAAATCTCCGTCCCGACTTCAAATTTCTTAATTAATTCCACACACTCCCACGAAGCACACGCTAAATCAATAACCGAATTCCCATTTTTCGATAAATAGGTGTATGCACCACTGCGATCCCCCTTCATTCGGCCATTGAGAAGTACAAGTTCGTGTTCATCGCATAGTGCTAGCAACTTCTTTCCTTTTCCGCAAAGCTTCTCATCCTTTGAGACCCGCTGCTGTCTAAGTCCCGTTCCTTCACTGATTTCATCCGGTAGTAGTTGCTCGTTTCCCACTCTTGCGTTCAGATCCCCAAGCAGCACCTTGCCATATTCTCCCACAGCACCAAGAACCTGCTCCATCCTGCGGAAATCCTCCGTCCAACGGCAGCCAGCCGCCGAGTAGGCACTCCCGCTCAGATATGCCGGGATGAAGGCAACTCTGCTTGAGCAGCCCGCGTTCCACCATAGAGTACCTAACCCAGATATCCTGTCGAACTCCCATTCACCTGACTTCATGGCGGTGTTTTTTATACCCAGTAGTGTACCTCCACTTGGCCTACCATACCTCGCTGTGCGTTCGGCCTCCTCCCAGACGCACCGAAAATTACTGAAGTATTTACTCCACACAACCAAATCATTGCTCATTAAATGCGTTTCATACAACAAAATTACATCATAATTACTAACAAATTCAATAAATATTGCCTTAGAATTAATATTTTTTAGACCATTAACATTATAACTAAGAACCTTAACCTGTTTCTTCTCTTCTTCTTCCTCCTCATGGCAGACGGTGTCGTGTCCTCATTTCTTCTCCCTCAAAAGACCGTCGACGAACTTCTTCATGTCTGTATTCGTGAGATTCGACAGAAATGCAGTTCCGTCAGCGCCGTCCACCATTACTCCCTTGCCGTCGCTCCACATCGTTGTTTTCCCGTCAACAAACAGGACTGCGTCTTTCACCTGCATCTTGATGTCCGGCCTATGCTTCGATATCTCTTTCTTCACTTGTAGTAGTTTTCCACGCTTCCTCCGAGTAATCAGCGGTAAATCCGGCTGGATACTAATCTTGCTACCTCTCAGCTTCCTTATATTCTGGAAAACTCTTCCGATATCCTCCCGTCTGGCGAACTCGGCGAGAATAGGCGGGCTCGGATCAGTTGGCCGGCCAATGCACCGCGCGTGGGAGATCTTGACGTCCACCATCAGAACCTCATTGCACAACTGCTCAACGATCCCAGAACAGCTCAGCGTTGTTTCCCTCTTCAGCCCAAAGAAAATCAGATTATTTTTTCGTAGCTTAACTTGGCATTCTTCAATCTCTTTACGTAGCTCTTCGCACTCTTTCCTGACGTAAACAACTTCGGACTTGAGGGACTCATTTTCTTTTTGTAATTCCCCCATCTTTCGCGCGATATCCTTCATATCCTCCTTCGTGGCTAGACACGACATTTTCTTGTCTATTAAGCCCTCAATTAGCGCCGCCAACGCCGCAGTAGACATTTGTCCTACTGGCTCCTCGTTCATCGCGATCTTCCTCTTAGACTCTCTTCTTCCCTCCTCGGGAGGAGAAATATCGTCGTAGTCTGCTCGCGTTCTCTTCGTAGCCGTCGGTGTTTGCGGCCGATCAGTTTTATTCATTTAAGCTCAGTTCGCGTGTCAGTAGATTTTATTCGTGTTGCAATGGTTATTTTACGCCTGCGCGATCTCCAATGTGTTTCCTGCAACTCTCCCCTAGCCTGCGCGATCTTCTGATTGTCTATTGCAACTATTCACTTGCCTCCGTCGGCAGTTGACACTGACCTTGACCTTATCTCAGCCAGTCCCCACTCCGAGCAACACGAAACGCCGGCCGGTAGATCCCAAGTTCAGCCACCGTATTATCTTTATTACTTTTCAAGTAATTCACTTATATTGGTGAATACGTAAAGATAACTTACCGGTTATACCACAGATCCTGAAAAACCAGCAACAACGTTCGCTTTCTGTCACTTTTCCGCACGATTTTGGCCCTACAACCAGGTGAAAAAACCTCAACAACACGGAGTCGATGTGTACGCGCTCACTTCTCGTGACGAACCCCGGGATACCGTGTATGTATCTCGATATAAAGCGGGCTGTAGTTCTTCTTATTTCTCCCTCCGTCTTTTTCAGAATCGTACTGACAAGGAGGAACAGGCTCAGGGTTGGGCTCATGCTGCCAATCATGAAGGATTTGATGAGCCACCATCCTCTAAGAATGACGACAGTGCCGACGATTTTGATGGCTTCACAGTCGTCGGTGAGAATATAGTACCAATAAAATACACTTGAATATCCTTTGTTCGAAGCTACTAGTTGCTTATCGACTTATCCATGGGTTTCTATTCTAATCTTTCTCGTGATCTAGGATAATTTTTTATCCCTGCAGGATCAGGAGAGCGGTACAAATAACCATTTTTCGTTTAACAGTAGACAAATGAGTTTCTAAAATAAGCCCTCCCCCATACTCAGCTTTCGAAAACACTGTTTTTTACTGAAATTTTGATAGGCACCGGGGTCATTTAACCACTGACGTTATTCAACAAAACAATTTTTGTACTAATGTCCTCCTATTCCAACATTTATTGAACCTTTTTCTCATTTTATAGGCGGACGAGGCAGAAAAACGGCACTGGAACCCACGTCGACACTTAGGTATCCGGAGTCAGGGCGCGCACGTCTCTTCAAAAAATGATGTATAATGTATAAATAATCTAAGTGAGGAGCTTGGTACTGAGGTTTATGAAACGAATGGTTAACACAAACTGTAATCTCTCGAGAAGAATGTTGGAATACCCCTAGTTTAAATACTTTTCTTTAAATTGTGGTCACGTTAATATGGCGGAAATTATTTCAAAATATTTCAGGATGCAGCAATGTATCATTTTTCCTCGCATATTGAAATTGGGTTATTAATAGGCAAACTTAATCTACGTTTGTCGATGTCAAATCCTTTCGACAGTTTTAATGGAGGTGAATTATTTCAGTGAATATTTCTTAGCGTCATTATTATGAAGATTACTTATTTTGTTTTATGATTACACACTGATAATGAAAATGAATATTATTTACGTTTATACTAGCTGTCAATGCTAAGTTTTGAAGGGACTGCGCTGTGAGAATATAGATTGGACGAATTATCCTGTACACCTCCTCACCCAACCAATTGTTTGGTTCCAAAATGTTACCTGAATATATTACATTTTTTTCATTCAGTTAATTTCTTGTATCAATACCAACAGATTAAAAATCCACAATGTTTATACCATCCGGGAAAAAATGAAATGCTCCAAAAAATCTGAAATGTTTATGAGGTGCCCCCTTCCGCCCCTAAAAGAAGGGGAAGGAGCGAAACCGATTACTGCTAAAGAAGGGTAGGATAGGGTTAAAATAGGTATTTTGAAAAAAAAAAAAAATTGTTTAAGATATTTGAGGAGATGTGGTGTATTATTCATTATAAAATCAGGGATGTTGGATCGATTGAAATGAGTTTTGAGGTTGATTATCGCAAGAAGTAGCACGGAATGGTTGAATACAACTATTGTGAATATTGGTTTTCGATCCTTTTCGTAAAATTTCTGCGGACATGTCGCTTGGAGATTCATTTCTTCTACATGGGGTGTGGCGGGTCCCGAACCCATTCCAATTGATTCAGGGTCCAATATTTTGTGGAAAATGATACCCCACACGCCTAGGTACCGGAAACCTCGGAAACACATCCGAAATGGGTAGATAGGTCCCCATTTTGACTCATTACCTCATCCAGAGCGCGCCAATCGTTCCGGGACCCATTTCATTGGATTCAGTATCCAAAATTTAGTGGAAAATGATACCCTACACGCTTGAAGGCCCCCATACACGACGGAGCCAAGCCAACGAGTCCATTTGGCTTCGGACCAAATTTTGAGGGTCACACACGGCCGAGCCAGTCCAGTCTGGTTGCCGAGCCAGATGTGAACCCAGCTGTTTACCGAATTGATCAAAAACTTGTTGTGTTCGAGAAAAGAGCTTGAATCCCTACTTGTATCACCTATCAATTACCAGGAGTCGTTGAATTTAGCTGCCGTTGCCGTTTGCATTGATATTAAGAAGAAGAAGAAGAAACGAAAAATGGTATGGCAGAACGAATGGTTATCGGCTAGAAACCAATTAACGCATGTCTGGTTGATTGAACCCGCGGACTGGCGTAATTACCTCAGAATCGATGGGGCAACATACAATATGCTGCTCAATGTGGTGACACCCATCATCCAAAGGCAGGACACGAATATGAGGCAAGCGATCACGCCTCATGAAAGATTGATTGGAACGCTTCGGTATTTAGCGAGTGGCTGCACTTATGAAGAACTGAAATTTACAATACCTAATAATATAAAATATAAAATCATAATCAAATAGGTGAAATAAATAATAAAATAATATAAAATCATTGTCAGTGTCATAGACTGAAGGAGTGACGTCATTGATCACCTTGTTGTCATAACGATAAGCCATACACGGCCGAGCCACTATTTCGCCCGAGTCCATTTGGCTTCGAAGGTCAAAAGTTTGGCTCGGCTCCGTGGATTTTGGATTGTCCGAAAATCCAGCATTTTTTCCCCGAGCCACTTTCCTTTCCCATACACGGGCGAGTTTGGCTCGGCGCGGGGCTGTTTGGCCAGTTGGCTCCGTCGTGTACGGGGGCCTTAAGTACCAGATATCTCGAAAACACATTCGAAATGGGTAGATAGATACCCGTGTTGACCCATAAACTATTCCGGTGGGAGCCAATCGTCCCGGGACCCGTCTCATTGAATTCTGCATCTAAAATTTAGTGGAAAATAATACCCCACACGCCTAGGTACCAGAAATCTCGAAAACATATTCAAAATGGGTAATAAATACCCATTTTGACCCATAACCTCTTCTAATGGGTGCCAATCGTTCTGGGACCCATTACATTGGATTCAGCGTCCAGAATTCAGTGGAAAATACCCCACACACCTAGATTGCAAAAATCTCAAAAATCCATTTTTCGAAATTTACCTTTTGACCCCTACCTCACCCAAATTTCCCATCGGGTTGACAAGTTTCGAGGACCAACTAGAGCCATGAATGGACCCCTGACCGAAATTTCAGATTTTTTTAATACCTTATACTACAAAAGTCAGCGTGGACGGCGGACGGACATTTGCTATTTTTGATCTAGACACCTTGAAACGTCCAGAAAAAATTTTTGGGTCGAATCGGAGCGATTGACATTCTGCTTGGGAACATAGGTTGATCACTCAAGGAATAATCAACCAAAACCAGCATCAACATTAATGGTAGAATTAACCAATGTTATTGTGCTATTAATTTACTGAACTAGTGTTAAAACCAGGTGACACTGTTATATTATGAACTTGAATAATAATATGAAAACAAAAGTTTTAGTTTTGTCGTACGAGAACAATTAATATCGAAGAACAATATGATTACCGGTGATTGAATTCAGGTCCTGTCGATTTTAAAGCCTAAAGCCACCCTCGAACGAGCCCACGTCCGCACGGTAATGAATTATTCGGGCCCCGTTCGATATCCGAAGTTGAGCAGCGTTTGGCGTAGTTGGATGGATGACCGCTGCGCCAGCATTTCACGTTTTTAGAGCTGCCTGTAGACTGAAACTGCTTTCGCTCGAGGCAATGAGGATCCATGAGCAAAATAGATAGATGTAGGATTTATTTTGTGATTGGTCGGGTTGTACAGGATGCTCATCTCCCGATTTTTAGACTGTTCTCATTCATGTAGTAACATTTATTGTTGATGCACTCAGCAACATACAAAATCATTTCATAATCAGTTATTGCAAAGAATTAATTTATAGTTAAAGTCACGATGAATCACTTCACGATGCAATAACTTGCGTCAGTGGTCCGTGCAGGTAGGTTGCCAGAGCCTTGGCTTTTTCTTTGAGCATCCCAAATCCGACAGATCTCTTGGTGCAGATGCAGAGGAGTAGGTTAGCCACTTGCGTAATCGCAACTTTACCTTCCTGAAAACATCACCGGGTCATTAGAAACTGTACTAAAGTAATACCAAATTGCTGTGAGCTTTCGGGTTATTTTAAATGTAATCTATAGAGTTGCTACTAAGCAACAAATATGCATAAAAAAAATATAACCTCGGACCAGGCGCATGGAAACTCATTTCTTCAACATGGGGAAACAGTGGTTGTGGTGGGTCCTGGACCCCTTCCAATCGATTCAGGGTTCAAAATTTAGTGGAAAATGATACCCCACAAGTTAAGGTACCAGAAATCTTCAAAAACACGTATTCAAGATGGATAGATAGTTATCCATTTTGACCCATAACTTCTTCCAGTGGTTTTCAATCGTTCTGGGACCCATTTTATTGGATTCAACGTCCAAAATTTAGTGGAAAATGATACCCCTCGCCTGGATTGGCCAAAATCTGGAAAATCCATTTGTTCCTTATCAAATGTGCCCAATTATGATAGCAGAGCACTCAGTGTTTGCCAAGGGTCAAGAAGTTTACTATGTATATGATACCATTAAAGTGTGAAATAAGTTAGTACATAAAATAACTAGTTAGTACGGGGGTGGCTTACGTTGTTTTGTTTGTTTTACATTTATGGGGGTTTATTGGTGGAAAATCATGTATAAGTTGTTTCAACGGTTACTACTCATTGCTGGAGCAAAATTCTTGCTAGTTTTGTGAAAACACCGAACCCCTTGGAACCACATCACAGCATGGAAACACATAGGTCGTTGGCTTCTCGAGACACTATACGGGGTAGGGGTCAAAACGTTTTTTTTAATGGATTTTTGAGATTTTTAGCGATTTAGGCGTGCGGTATCATTTTCCACTAAATTGTGGACGCAGAATCCAATGAAGTGGGTCCGGGAACGATTGGCACCCTCTGGATGAGGTTATGGGTCACAATTTTTACCCATCTACCCACTTCAAAAATTGTGTTTTCGAGGTTTCTGGTACCTAGGCGTGTGGGGTATCATTTTCCACAAAATATTGGACCCTGAATCAATTGGAATGGGTTCGGGACCCGCCACACCCCATGTAGAAGAAATTAGTCTCCATTCGACTGGTCCAAGGAACAATCCGAAATCGTACAATGCGTTTACATTCCAAATTACCATCTCTAGTATCCCGAAATTCCAGAACGTTGGTTGCACTTCAACAGTCGTGGAGGATGATAGCCAATCGGTATGATACGAAATCCAAGAAGCACTGTGCTTTGATAGTACTCTAGACCTGGAGTACAATAGTAGATACCAACCCACTCGAACTTATTGTCTGACTTTCCTCCAACTGGTAAAAAGGCAATAAAGTCCCTCCAGACTCTCGCGGGGCGTGAAGCGTGTACTTCGAAGTTGGACGAGGCGGAAGCACATGCGTCCACACTCGGAAAGTATCCTCACTGACCAGGTCACTCTCACCTACTCCTCCACCCCATTTGGAAGGGGTTCCTCGTGTCCCAATGACTCGGGTACGATATACCGCTCTTGAAGCGAAACCTTATGAGGCAGGGAGAGAAGGAACAAGGAAGGCCGAGGAACATCTCCACATTCTTGCTCCTCGGGGAGTGACCTCGCTGAAATTGGGCAAGGCAAAACACGCGCATCCACACTCTGGCGGAGTATCTTCGCGGGGCGTGAAGCGCGTACTTTGAAGTTGGACGAGGCTGAAGCACATGGGTCCACACTCGCAAAGTATCCTCCCTGACCAAGTCACTCTCGCCTACTCCTCCTCCGCATTCGGAAGGGGTTCCTTGTGTTCCTTTGACTTGAGGTACGAAATACCGCTCTTGAAGCGAAACTTTATGAGGCGGGGAGAGAAGGAACAAGGAAGGCCGAGGAACATCTCCACATTCTTGCTCCTCGGGGAGTGTCCTCGCTGAAATTGGGCAAGGCAAAACACGCGCATCCACACTCTGGCGAAGTATCTTCGCGGGGTGTGAAGCGCGTACTTCGATGTTGGACGAGGCTGAAGCACATGCGTCCACACTCGCAAAGTATCCTCGCTGACCAAGTCACTCTCGCCTACTCCTCCTCCGCATTCGGAAGAGGTTCCTCGTGTCCCTTTGACTCGGGGTACGAAATACCGGTCTTGAAGCGAAACTTTATGAGGCGGGGAGAGAAGGAACAAGGAAGGCCGAGGAACATCTCCACATTCTTGCTCCTCGGGGAGTGTCCTCGCTGAAATTGGGCAAGGCAAAACACGCCATCCACACTCTGGCGGAGTATCTTCGCGGGGTGTGAAGCGCGTACTTTGAAGTTGGACGAGGCTGAAGCACATGGGTCCACACTCGCAAAGTATCCTCGCTGACCAAGTCACTCTCACCTACTCCTCCTCCGCATTCGGAAGGGGTTCCTCGTGTCCCTCTGACTCGGGTACGAAATACCGCACTTGAAGCGAGATCTGATGAGGCGGGGAGAGAAGGAACAAAGAAGGCCGAGGAACATCTCCACATTCTTGCTCCTCGGGCTACTTCGTGAGAGTCTGGAGGTGCTAACTGTTACGTCAAATTGGTGCTCGAATATCAAAACCAGGCTGGGCCAGTTTGTTTCGATTGATCACAAATGAATTGAAATAACGAATTGAGTGCCACTTGAATTGATTTTATCTTAACCGGTCTTAAATTATACTTAATTTAGTGTGGGGCGGCCTGGGTGGGAAATAATTTCTAAAATTAGTCAAAATGACGTATCAATCTACGAATTCACGTTATACACACCGAGAATTCCATCATGACGATTTCTAACTGGTCTTCTTTCAAAGCAGTGACTCCGCTTTTCTCGTAGAGCATCCAAATGTTACGAGTGATGGCAGCCGTCACAGTGGCGTCGCGATTACCGTACCCGCTGTAGGCGAGGAGCGCACCATCGTGATTTAGAAGACTGTGGACCAGATATACAATTAAGTAGTAGTATGTGGTGAGAAAACAGTATATTCGTTCAATGAATCACCCTTACTCCCTGACCTTTAGACATAAATATTCATGCCGGCGCAATCCAAGCTACCTAGAACCAAGGCGTGGGAGAAAAAGTATTACTTACATGGTATTTTCAACCCCGTTAGTGTTCGCTTGGCTCAGAACCTGAGCGAGAACTTTAGTTTTCAACATTACACGCTATACCAGAGTATTTAAATTTGGAACAGATACCACTTCAATAACTTTTGCTCAGCATTCCATTGGAAACATAACACGTTGAAACCAAACTCTTGTATAAACAGTCAAATTCATAACACAAAATCTATAAAGTCTTATCTTATCAGATTGGCATCATTTTCAGTTATCCATTGATGATAACCAGTATAACCTCTCTCAAAATGCTTCTTCTTCAAGCAGCGAAAGGAGCCATATTGTGTCTGTGTATGCTCTCACAAGTCCATTTTTGTCCCCGGTCATTGGCGTCACAGACAAGTGAACCCCCGGTGTCTTCCACATCTTCTGAATAGAGGGAGATTTTATTAGTGTTTGAATGGCTTTTAATATTACATTAAAAAATATTGGAAGATGATACAATTTTGGAGACCATTTTGATCATACTAACGTAACACTGGATACAAAATACATAGACCTAATTAACGCGATATTGGTTTAACCACTCCTAATTCTAATGGAACCTGGGGAAGATGATAGGATAGAATCGATATACTTGTATTCTCATTAAATACGTCTCACCTCGAAAGAAGATATAACAAAACAGTTTCATAGCCAGGCACCGAAGTCAATATGGCCGAACGACAACACTCCTAGAGGTTACAACCTTTTCCGCTTTCCAACCCTTCCGCGACAGCAGCACTCAACAGAGACATCCCTAGTTCTACTGTAGTTGACGCTCGTATATAATGTCACTTAGCTAAGAGGGGAATGTCAAGAATTGGGTACTTGTTCTCAAACCTCAACACTTATACTTAGCCATTTTGACCCATAACTTCTTCCAGGGTAACCATAAGCACCAATCGTTCTAGAACCCATTTCATTGGATTCAGCGTCCAAAATTTAGTAGAAAATGATACCCTACGCCCAAAATCTCGAAAATCCATTTTTCAAAAAACACATTTTGACCCCTACCCCACCCAAATTTGGTCCGATCGGGCTGAAAAGTTTCGAGGACAATCACAAAAAATAGTGTCAGTTTTATTCGTATTTTATTTCATATTTAGTAATTTCCCTCCCGTTCATTTCTACTACGCACGTCGAAATGTTTTGATCTTTCGTTTCAAGGCTGCTAGAAATGTTGATACAGGTCTGATTATCCTCAAAAACCTCAATACTTGAGCTCAGATGTAAAGCAATTAACAATTACATGATGAATAAAGCTTTGCAAATACAACCAGTTAGCACATACCACTCACTTTCTGAAGAACTGATGGCAACGATTTCTCGTTCTCCACTTCTCCATGCAATTCTTTTTCCATTCTATTTCCATTAATGGCGTAATCTGAAGCTTTTTCTATCAGTATTATTAGCAAAATCAGTGAAAGCATACAAAAGAAATTCAACTTGACATTCGGATTACACAGACCACAGCGCTGATCACGCCTTGGATAATAATACAGAATCCTCTTTGAGCACCACTGGGATAGAATTGAGACACAACATGGCGTTGTGACTTTACTTCCATATTCCCACTTAAGACAAAGTGGACAAAAAGAAGAAGAAGTTTGTCGTTTTCTATTTTATAAAAATGAAAAAAAGGTAATGTCAGATAAGTTATCAATTATTTATTTTATTATTTACAAACTAATTTCATTTTAGAATCTAAAATATACCTATATAGTGAAAATTCGTGAATATTTTAACAGGAGGACAAGAGAAACTGCCATGCTGGTCTTAATGGACTGTTAGGAATATACATCCTCCGACCAAACTTCTAACTGAAACGTTTTGAACCATTGAACGTCATCGTATGCGTCTTTACTTTTGAAGGTTTGTTGACTTACCAAATTTATACGATATGTAGAAATGCCATCGGTTCTCTGGGCGTAAATAACAGTTGTTAGTCGGACATCAACTCTCTTGAATGATTTTCAGGAGACAAGTCCGAAATCTTCCTAGCCGGGATGTCTGTAGTGTACTATTTTCTTTTTCGTATTTATTTTAGTTTTTGAATTTAATTCGTCGGTCTGAGCTGTCATATAAAACCCCTTTTTCTTCGACTTTCGCCGTAAAAATTGACCTGTGCTATTGAGGAGTCGTCACGATTTCTACTGATGAGAGTAAGTTGAGTTTGTCTGGTGCACAAGATGAGAGACCAGCCAAAATGCCGTATATTCATTTAAGTCTGTACATTGAAGTACAGACCCCCTTGGTTGGAGTTTGCATCAGCCCTTCTTCTTCTGTGGGTGCCGTAGACGTTTGAACCATCCGTTGGCGACCAATCCTTCTTCTTCTCCTACACAGCCCGCAGTGTTCGCTCAATAGCCCCATTCTTGAGAGCGGCAAAATCCCGGACACCCGTCCATCTCCGTATGTCTCGAAGCCAAGAGAGCTGTTTACGGCCGATTCCACGTCTCCCCTCTATTTTTCCTTCCAGAATCAAACGCTGGAAAACATAGCGATCTCCTCTGAAGACGTGACTGAGGTACCCTATCTTCCGCCTTTTCACATCCTTGAAGAGCTCGCGATCCTCTGGCCTGCTCGGCGCAGAACCTCAGTGTTCCGAACCCTCCGGACCCACGAGACCCGAAACATCCTGCGGAGGCACCACATCTCAAATGCCTCCAGGCGATTTACAGAGGCAATCTTCAGTGTCCATGTCTCAACGCCGTAGAGCAGAACTGACCAAACGTAGCACCGAAGCGTACGATAGCGAATGTCAAAGCTCAAATGCTTATTGCAGAAGAACGACTTCATCCGGACAAAAGCCGCTCTGGCCTGCTCAATCCTGGCACGAATCTCGACCTCAGGATTCCATTTCTCGTTCACGACGACTCCAAGATACTTGAAGTTCTGAACGCGCTCTAATGAGATGCCCCCGACATCGATCCGCCCCGTACGGAGCTCATCGCCACGCGAGACCACCATCCATTTTGTCTTTGAAATGTTGATCCTTAGGCCAATCAACAGGCTCTCCTCAGCCACGATGTTAACGAGTTGCTGCAGGCTATTCTGGGAGTCGGCTATAAGGATGGTGTCATCTGCGTACCGAATATTATTGACAAATACACCATTTACCTTGATGCCAAGCTCCACATCAGGGAGAGAAGCGAACGCTTGCTCCATGTAGATGTTGTATAGCAATGGAGAAAGGATGCATCCCTGGCGGACCCCTCGCTGGATGTCGAATTCGTCTGTCACAGAACCATCTGGGAGCTTCACCACTGCCCTCTGGTTCCAATACAGATCTTCAATGATTCGGGTGTCCTTCTCATCAACCCCGATCTGCTTTAACGAATCGATCATTTTGCCATGCCAGACACTGTCAAAGGCCTTTTCATAGTCTAGAAAGCACAGCCACACATCCTTACGATAATCAAGGCAGTTCTGCGTGAGGACCTGGAGACTAAATATCGCCTCACGTGTCCCAAAACACGACCTAAAACCCGCATCAGCCCGCCCCTTGGAAATATATCGATTTACTGCATTTTTAATTTAGTTTACCCAGTTTCAACTCATACATAACGCAATTTTGAGAACGAATATCGATATATTTCTAAGGTGTGGGCTGATGCCGACTTTTACCCCTGGCTTGACTCCTGGATTTCATTTATGGTGGGCGACTTCCCCCTAATGGCTCATGCCAAAGAATTTCAGGCAGTTGTATATTGTATAAGCGTGATGAGTTACGAGTATTCTCAGATGGTCAGACTGCCCTTAGGGCATGAACAGCGCCATGAACAAGATCCATCTAGTCTTGTCAGTTAGAACGCCTTGAGCCAAACTGTCATTGAACTGAACAGGCAGCAAAAGATACTGATGGTAGCGGTAGTGACTCTGAGAGCACCCTCAAAGGATGGTTATTACATAGGATCCATTCTGCAGAATGTGCGACGAGGATGATGAAACAGCCACGCGTCTGTTCAATATCTTGTTTAGGCCCACTTATGGGGAAGATTTAATGGAATCGAAAAATCTCCTGAGAGGGATTCTGTGGCTGTTTGAGAGCTCAGGGTGGGTAGATGTCCACTGGGCAGGCAAACAAGCTGCAATTCTGCCACAATTAGTGTGGCAAAGTGGTGGAAAGTGGAAAGTGCTATAATTTGGCAAAACGTTACACTTTCATTATGTCGAATCTACTTGAACATTTTCTTGTAATTTTTTCAGACTATGAAGAAAGGACTAACCAAAAGTATCACTTTGCCTGAAACTATCAAAGTATTCAGAAATTTGAACAACGCGAAACGTTTTGCCATCGATATTGGTAAGCCGAAGATCGTACTAATTCTAACGTTTGGTCACATGTGCAGGATATAATATCGTTCACCATATTACCGACCGTTAGAGACAATAGTGCCTGAAGAAGTTGTTGAAGAAACTGCGAATTGGATTCGGTTCAGGCTTCTTTTAGACATTCCATTAACGGCGCCTGCCAGGAAATGCTTTTATTTCGTTGAGCAAAATGTGTTAGGTCTGGAAGATCTGATATAGTCACTATCTAGTTTGAAAGTTTGTATTATTCCTAAGAAAAATCTATCCTGAAGTAGGGTGAATTTGAGAAATGGGTTTTCGGCGATCTAGGCGTGTTGGGTATCACGTTCCACTAAATTTTGGACGCTGAATCCATTGAAATGGTTCCCAGAACGATTGATACCCATCGGAAGAAGTTATGGGTCAAAACAGGTATCTATCTATCCATTTTGAATATGTGTTTTCGAGATTTTGGGCGATCTAGGCGTGTGGGGTATCACTTCCCACTAAATCTTGGACGTCACGGAACGATTGGTGCCCTTGAGAGAAACATGAGCGCCTTATATGTTCCCACTTGGACTCTTTCAATATCCTCGTTGTGGTTCATTCCCCAAACCTCAGCTGCATAAAGTGCAGTCGATTTTATGAGCGACTAAGCAACCATGGAAAAGGACTGCAGGACCTTCCCCCGCCTTAGGCTGGCCGTCCACTGGACGCGAATTCGCGCGAGGAGGCGAAGTACGGCTGGCCGTCCACTGGACGCGAATTCGCGCAAAGAGGCGAAGAGGCGAAGTACGCGAATTCGCGTGAAGAGTTCAAACACTAGCATTCGTATAGGACCCCGTCCACTGCAAGCGCCATGATCGATTTCCATCGCCAGGTTCGCCAGTTCGCGCGTTTGGAATCAAACATGTTTGATTCTCTTCGCGCGAATTCGCGTCCAGTGGACGGCCAGCCTTATGAATCAACTGCAAAACGGAGCTGATAGCTGACTCCCCTTTCTTTATGGCCTCCGCTGTGAACTTTTTGAGAGCTATCCAAGCTAAAAAAGATTACTCAGATTTTCTTACACAACCTGAACATTTCTGCCTGGCCGCAAGAATTACTCAATGTTGGAACAACAAATCATAATGGTGTATGTTTTCAAACGTAATTTTGTTTTTGTTTTTCAAGGAGGTTCGCTGACGAAAATTGCCTATTATTCAACATTGCAGTATCGAAGAGCTAATTATAGTGTTGACAAAGACAGTTGTTCGCCGTCCGAAGTATGTATTTATCTATTGGTCAACATCTCATCAATTTAACCTCCTCGAGCGTCTAATAACACTTTTTAATTTTCTTTAGGAGCTCAGCTATGAATTGTCCGAAACAGCGCGACTCCACTTCGTCAAATTTGAGACGAAATACATCGAAAATTGTTTGGATTTCGTGGAAGCCAATCTCGTTGGCTCCAAAGAGAGCATGAATGGCAAACTCATCAAGGCCACAGGAGGAGGAGCTTACAAGTATGCAGGCCTCATCCACGAGAAACTTGGTCTCCGGTAATTTTCATTTATCTATATTGGGAGATGTAGATTATTTGTAATAACCAAATTTATCTTGTGTGCGTACCCCGTAATAAAATATAAAAACACTCTTCCTTGTTATTAATATTGCATCAAACATATAGGGGGTCTTAGAGGGTCAAACATATCTACCCATTTCGAATGTGTGTTTTCGAGATTTATGATACCTAGGCGTGTGGGGTATCATTTTCCTCTAAATTTTGGAACCTGAATCGATTGGAATGGGTCCGGTACCCATTAATTAGTCTCCATGCGCTTGGTCCGAGGAATAGCCAACCCGTGTGAAAGAATTTGCAGCGTTTTTTGGTTTAGACACATACCCTAGGTAAAAACTTAATGGCTTAGGCATTAATAAATCAAAGTCATATTGTTGAAAAAAGGCACATAAAGCTTCACAGTCGCCCATATCGTTCTCAAATTGGATGTTGATTTCAGAACGCATTGCCTTGTGATATTAGGGGAGGGGGTAACATTGTCCTTTTTGCTATACATGTTAAATATAAATACTTATTCAATTTCAGAGTCGATAAAGAAGACGAGATGAGTTGCCTCGTTAAAGGCTGTAACTTCCTGCTGAACAATATAAGCGACGAAGCCTTCACCTATACAAGGCATGGTAATCCAGAATACGAATTTCAAAATGCGGACCCCAATATTTTCCCGTACATGTTGGTCAACATTGGCTCGGGAGTTAGTATACTGAAGGTGAGTAGAAGTCAGTCAATCGTTCTTCATGCTGCTTGAAATTTGGGAGTTGAAGTTGAAACCTCAACAATCTCACTAAGCGAAACTCCACACGGCGATAAAGGACAGTGGGGTATCATTTTCGAGTAAATTTTGAATGCTGAATCCAATGAGACGGGTCCCGGAACGATTGGCACTCACCCGAAGAGGTTACGGGTCAAAATGGGTATCTATTTACCCATTTCAAATGTGGGTTTTGAAATTTCTGGCACCTAGGCGTGTGGAGTATCATTTTCCACTAAATTTTAGACGCTGAATTCAATTAAATTGTTCCGGGAACGATTGGTGCCCTCTGGATGAGAATACGGGTCAAACGGGTGAACAAAATCTATTTACCCATTTCGAATGTGTTTTCGAGATTTCTGGTACCCAGGCGAGTGAAGCATCATTTTTCACTAAATTTTGGATGCTGAATCCAATGAGACGGGTCCCATAACGATTGGCACTCACCCGAAGAGGTTATAGGCCAAAGTGGGTATCTATCTACCTATTTCGAATGTGGGTTTTAAAAAAGGTTTTAAATCGACTGAAATGAGTCTCCTTGAATGCCTTGAAGGCCCGATGAATAACTAAACCCTGTTAAAGAATTTGCAGCGGTTTTTGCAGGGAATCGACGCTTTTGTGGGTTATTACTGTGGTTGGTTGCTCGATCCATATTTGGCATTTCATTATCATTATTATTTTATTATATTTATTTTATTGTTAAATACAAATCCTTGAGTTTTTTGTTCAAATATTGGTTTAATATATATTCCGGTGATACAGAATGCGCAGAACGATCAAACTTTCTCAGCAACTCGTTCATTTTTATTATTGCTGAGAATTTTAATTTTCTAGGTGACTTCACCGAACGATTACGAGCGAATCGGTGGCACAGCAACAGGCGGAGGAACGTTCTGGGGCCTTGGAACCCTTTTGACAAAAGCAAAAGTACTGTGTATTTCGGAGAATAGTATTACTATTGTGGAAAAAAATTGCAATTCTTTAACAGGTGATAATTAATATTAACAACGTTCCTTTCTTATCTTCAGGCGTTTGACGAGTTATTGGAACTGGCAGAAGTGGGTGATCACAGAAACATTGACATGTTGGTGCGAGATATTTACGGTGGCGATTACAAAGCTCATGGATTGGATAGTGAGCTCTTGGCGTCAGCTTTTGGCAAAGTTTGCGACTCCGCGAAGAAAGGTCAAGGTGAGGGCGAGAAGGAGAGTCATGATAACCTTCTGGAAGGTTCTGTCATGTATAGGTCGACCATCTCCGATTGGCCACACATTTTTTTTCTGGGCATTTCATGATGTCTAGAAGAAAAAAAGTATAATGTCCGTATGGCGTCTGCCGTCGACGCCGTTTTTGGTAGTAGAGCATTTTCTAAAAATCTGAAATTTTGGTCAGGGACCCGCTTCTGGCTCTAGTTGGTACTCGGAACTTTTGTGCTCGATCAGATGAAATGTGGGGGGTCCAATGTGTTTCTCACCCCAATGCAAGGAAATGAGCCACAATTATAAGGAGAGCTCACCCCACGGGTTACGCTTATCCCCCCACTGCAAGCAGTGGGGACACAGCCATCACCCTTCATTCAACAGGGCTTAGATAGGGAGTAGTAAACTGCTCCCTCTAAGTACCGGATTGCGGTAATTCGTGCCTTCTAGCTCGCTAGCTACCATTTATGCAGAATGGTTCCCGACTGTTGCATCTCATCTCCCAGAGCGTGTCTGTATTGGTACATCCTACACGGATGTATGCAGCGCAGGCCTCCCTTTTAGTGGCACCATGATTGGGTGATGCCCTCCGGCTAGGGTATGGCCCAACCACGACCCCCACGAACGGTCCATTATATCGGACCGTAGTTACCTACCTCAATTGGGGGGGCTAGCCAGTGAAGCTTTGCCGTGACGCTCTGTGACAGGGGCTCCCCCCCACCCGCGGTACAAGTTTGGAAGGATACAGGTTTGTCAGCAGACTGACTACAACTTCCTATGAGGGCTGACTGGCTAATATCCCCCTGAAAGAGGCTTTGTACCTGTTACTGCCGTTTCATAGAGCATCAGGAGTTTCCCCCTTCCCCCACAAGCGGTTCAGTCTCTTGTCCCTCTCAGAAAGTACTCCATAGGATGTGGTCCCTTCAGTGTTGGCCAGCATTTATGACACCCTGCCGGCCAGAGGTAGAGTCAGTTTTTACGCCCGAACTGACCAGGGGGCGGAGAAGTGTAGAAAGTAGGGGGATTGTCAAAATATAAAAAAAAAAAAAAAGAAAAAGAAAAAAAAAAAAAAAGATTTTTGACGATCTAGGCGTGTGGTGTATTATTTCCCAATAAATGTTGAACGCTGAATCCATTGAGATGGGTTCCGTACCTATTGGTGCCCACCGGAAGTGGTTATGGGTCGAAATGGGTATCTATCCACCTATTCCGAAAGTGGGTTTTCGGGGTTTATTGAAACATAGGCGTGTGGGGTATCATTCCCCACTGAATATTGGACGCTGAATTGATTGGAATGACTCCAGGACATACCGTTTTCCTGATTTCCCCCATGCTCCTGGTCCAAGGAATAACCAACCCCTGTGAAAGAATTCTCAGCGGTTTTTCTAAATTGTTTATTTCATTGTTGAAAAATTCATTATTTATACCACGCAAATAAAATGTGATCATCTTTGTTAATATTATTGTATTCCATTTGGCACAGCTCTGAACTTTTCGGAGGCGGACATAGCACGTAGCCTATTGTTCACTATAAGCAACGACATTGGACAAATCGCCTCTCTTTACGCCATGATCCACAATCTGAAGAAAGTACGTAAAACGCAGTCTTTTGAATTGCAATTTTTTTTTTTTTTTTAATGGTCTCTCAATTGGCATATATTTCAGGTGTACTTCGGGGGTTACTTCCTGAGGAATCATCCCCTCAGTATGCACACCGTCTCATTCGCCATCAATTACTGGTCGAAAGGGCAAGTGCAGAGTCTGTTCCTTCGCCACGAGGGGTATCTTGGGGCGATCGGAGCTTTTCTCAAAGGAGCCGAGGAAGACGGCGAGAGCTATTCCTGGGCGGAAAACTACGCCGGCAGCTCGGCTCTCGATCCACAGCCTGCTGTCTGGATTGACGCATTGAGAGACAACTCGAGCTGTGTGTCCCAACTCGAGTTAGACCGGGACGTTAGACGGACATTTTGCCCACTCCTCAGTGACCCTGCTCACTACATCCCGGATGCTGTTGATTTGAACGCCGACCACGAAGCGAGGCAGGGCGACAAAATACTCGTTCTCCAACTTTATTTATTACCTACAACATAAATATTAAAGACCGGAAGGATCATTGCTGTAGTCTTGTTGGCCCTTCAGACGCTGTACAGCAATGTGCTGCTGCTCCCATTGCAAGACCCGCGCTCCCTAACGGACAGCGTCAGATGCGCCTAAAGAAATATGATATTAAACCAAATCATCCCTTATTTAGTGTAGATAGTTTTTTTTTTTTTTTTTTTTTTTTTTTTTTGTGGTTGGTTATTCCTTAGTTCTTAGATAATCTACCTATTTTTTCATACAAATAAGGGGTCGATCATCTCCGACTAGCCCCAAAAAATTTGTTTGGACATTTCATGATGTCTAGAACAAAAAAATACCATGTCAGCCTGCTCTTTGCGATTTTCGGCGATTTATGGGGTATCATTTTCCACTAAATTATGGATGCTGAATCCATTGAGACGGGTCCCAGACCGCTTGTCGTCCACCAGAAGTGGTTATGTTTATCTGTCTACCTATTTCCCTCAATTTCTCCATGCTACTGGTCCGAGGAATAACCTCGGAGAAAGAATTTTTAGCGTTTTAAATATGTTTTTGTGATATATTTTGTATGTCAACAACTGATGTGTACATACAGTATTCAAATTATCGATGGATTTATGATAATGCTTTGCACAACCGAAGCTTTACAAATTCACCCTCCAAGTACCTCTCCTGCTACACTGGCGTAGCGGCACAGAAATGACCGCTAAAATGCATAATTTGTATCTTGTTCAGCAGCAAACGTGGCTGCATTATTAAAAGCCCGCTCGTAGCACTATCTAAGATGTGCATGCTGTTTGAGAGTACAGGTTCTCTTAAGCGATTCAGGCAACTGCAACCCAATTCAATTTGGACTTGCGTTGATGATTCGATCACGTGTTTTACAAACTTGCGCGCAATTCCAGTACTACTGCTGGAACAAACAGTTTGAAATCATAATGTATGTTAATGTTCTTCATTGTAGGACCTACTGGTTGAACTGTTTTGAAGAAACTATCGACAAATTCGTCGATGCGGCTGTGGCGAGCCAAGCAGACGATGACTCGGCTGCGGAAAGAGCCGCTCAGTTCAAAGAGAAATACATCAAACGGCTTCAACACTTGAGACATCATCCATTGTGAGTATTGTAGTCTTATCCTTGCCTTTCGATTATCAATGGAATCCATTACAAGCTGTTCATCTTCCTAGTTTCCCTTTATAAGTATTATTATTACTTCATTTTTACCGGCACCATCTATGTCATTTTTTTTAAAGTTGAACTTTTGATAATAAGCAGGTTCCTTTTGAGAGGATATTAATCATCCTGTTGTTTTGCTCTCGTTCCTTTTTTAGACCCTTATGGTCACGGGGAAGCTTGTCCCAGGCGATAATCATGTATCAAAGTAGTGAACTCAGAAGGAGAGCCATTAAGCTTGCAACATTACTACCTAATTCAGTAAAATCTTGGACTGAATAATATTCTAAATCCAACCTCATAACCACTATTTTTTGTTGTTTTTGGTTGGTTATTCCTTGAATAATCAACCTATGTTTTCATGCAAAATGTCAATCTCGGCCCAAAACATTTTTCTGGACGTTCCAAGGTGTCTAAATCAAAAACGCTGCAAATTCTTACACGCGGGTTTGTTATTCATCGGACCAGGCGCATGGAGACTCATTTCTTCAACATGGGGGAAACAGTGGGTGCGGCGGGTCCTAGACCCATTCCAATCGATTCAGGATCCAAAATTTAGTGGAAAATGATAACCCACACGCCTATGCACCAGAAATCTCGAAAACACATACTCTATATGGGTAATAGATACCCATTTTCACCCATAACCTCTTCCAGTGGGTGCCAATCGTTCTGGGACCCACTTCATTGGATTCAGCGTCCAAGATTTAGTGGAAAATAATACCTTACTCGCCTAGATCGCCAAAGATCTCGAAGATCCATTTTTCAAAAAACACATTTTGACCCCTACCCCGCTCAAATTTGGTCCGATCGGGCTGAAAAGTTTGGAGGACCGCCCTAGGCCGGGAACAGGTCCCTGACCCAAATTTCAGATTTTTAGAAAATTGTCTACTACCTAAAACGGCGCGGACGGCGTACAGTGGACGGCCCATGGTGTACGGCGGACGGACATTGACATTTTGGTTGGTTATTCCTTGAATAATCAACCTATGTTTTCATGATAATGGTCAACCTCTCCGACTCGGCTCAAAAATTATTTCTGGACGTTTCATGATGTCCTGATCAAAAAAGGTCCGTCCGCCATACGCCGTCCGCCGTCCATTGTCCACGCCGTTTTTGGTAGTAGAAAATTTTCTAAAAATCTGAAATTTGGGTCAGGGGTCTGTTCCCGGCCGAGACGGATCCTCGAAACTTTTCAGCCCGATCGGACCACATTTGGGGGAGGTAGGGGTCAAAATGTGTTTTTTGAAAAATGGATTTTCGAGATTTTGGGCGATCTAGGCGAGTGGGGTGTCATTTTCCACTAAATTTTGGACGCTGAATCCAATGAAACGGGTCTCAGAAGATTGGCACCCTTTGGAAGAAGTAATGGGTAAAATTGGGTATTTATTACCTATTTTGAATATGTGTTTTTGGGATTTCTGCTACCTAGGCCTGTGGGGTATAGTTTTCCACCAAAGTTTGGACGCTGAATCCAATAAAATGGGTCCCAGAACGATTGGCACCCACCGGAAGAAGTTATGGGTCAAAATGGGTATGTATCCACCCATTTTGTATGTGTCAGGATTTCTGGTGCCTAGGCGTGTGGGGTATCATATTCCACTTAATTTTGGACCCTGAATCGATTGGAATGGGTATGGGACCCGCCACACCCACTGTTTCCCCCATTCGAGGAATAACCAACCCGTGTGTAAGAATTTGCAGATTTTGTATTTTGATCTAGACACCTTGAAACGTACAGAAAAAAATGTTGAGCCGAATCGGAGAGGTTGACCTTTTGCATGAAAACATAGGTTGATTATTCAAGGAATAACCAACCAAAAGTCAAATGTCCGTACGACGTTCGCTATTCACGCCGACTTTGGTTGTAGAAAATGTTCTCTCTTTTTTTTTTTTTTTGGTATAATTTTTCACTAAATTTTGGACGCTGAATCCAATGAAATGGGTCCCAGAACGATTGAAAACCATTGGAAGAAGTTATGGGTCAAATTGGGTATATGTTACCCATTTTGAATATGTGTTTTCAAGATTTCTGGTACCTAGGCGTGTGGGGTATAATTTTCCACTAAATTTTGGATCCTGAATCAATTGGAATGGGTATGGGGCCCGCCGCACCTACTGTTCTCCCCATTCCCCTCATGTTGAAGAAATGAGTCTCCATGCGCCTACCCCTTCCTTGCTGCGTTTTTTTTTTTCTCTCTTTAGACGCTTTCTAGTAGCTGTATTTGTTTATACGTTTACTGAATACAAATTAGTGAAAGAATTTAAAACAGGATTTTAAGAAGATGTAGTTTTTATGCAGGCTTGTATCTTGTCAAATTATTAGTTTTACGATAGAGTGGGTAGCAACGACTGCTTGAGTGTCTCATTAAGTAATAAGAATACTATTTTTATGTATTGCCGCTGACATAAAATCCATGCTCTCAAGAATTTACTCACCTTTTTTAGCATGGAACATGCTTGGACTCACTTGCCGAAAAATGTCACACGGAATGGGTGACGAAATTATAGTGGAAACCAAAAACATAGGCTAAACAGCCATCTGATTTCTAGGCGAAAGGTGTTACGTTTCCAGGGAGACGCGAGTATCTCACGTAATTATAGTACGAACCAAAAACATAGGCTAAAGCATGTTCCATGTTTCTCGAATTTTAGCCGTAGGCTCTAAGTGAAAAGCATCCGGGGGTCCAGGGGGCTTGCCCCCTGGCGAGGCGCGCAGCGCCGAGTTTTTTATTATTTTTACTTTAATTACATCCTTTTCTCTTGCATAGTGCATATGGGAACCTTACCGTCCGAAACTTGCTCGAAACCATCTTACATTGTATGAAGGAGTTCGATTTTCCCGATCCGTATATATCAGTAAGTGTGTGCCTACCTTATTTGTCATGTAACGTGTATGGTGTTTTGTATGTAAACTGAGAAAAGGGTGGTCTCATTACAGGTAAAACAAAGTGAAAATGAAGCTGCTCTCTCTCAACTGCAATTCAGGTTAGAACATCTTGACTGTCTTCCGCAACCCCAACGTCTGAACGAGTTAGTTATTGGAATACTTGCCGGTAACATGTTTGATTGGGGAGCTAAAGCTACCGTTGATATGATGAAGTCTGAAGAATTCGGTTTAGCCGAAGCCATTCGGCAGATACCAGGTACGCTCAGCCAGACGCCAAATCGAAAGCGAAACCCTCGGCCAACGGTTTAGTTGGGTCACTTGATTATACCTCGAGGAAGATATGGTTCTGAATATTATGAATATGCCATGTCCTTCGTGTTAATGAGCTTCCCCGCAATTTTGGCTGGTTTTCCAGGACGGCCATGGATCGTGGATGACCTGGACGTTTGGATTGAGAGACTCGACGGCCCCCCACACCGACAAGCGGCCATTTTCGTTGACAATAGTGGCGTCGACATTATCCTAGGAATCCTTCCATTCGCCAGATACCTTCTCTCTAGAGGCACCCGGGTACGTATTACTCTCAGCACACGCCTACACAAGTCAACCGGCATCTGCATCTGAATGTGATTATCCAATCTCGTAATACCTTTCAGGTGATGTTGTGCTCCAACTCCGAGCCGGCTCTGAATGACGTCACTTTCAAGGAATTAGAAGTGATACTCCACCAAGCTGGTATGATATGCCCCGAAATTAGGAAAGCGTTAAAAGAGAATAGACTGACTGCTGCGGAAACGGCTCAGGCGGGTCCATGTTTGGACTTGAGGTAATTATTATTTGAATGTTGGCAAGCTTTTGAATCAATTTATGATTTCTTTATCAATACGGTATCGTAAGGAAAAGACAATGGGAAGCGCTGGAGAGGGGACGGGCGACTATCTGAAAGTGGCTCTAGACGGAGCTCATAAACAATACGTGGTAACATTCGTTTTGTTTGGTTACTCCTTGAAAAATCAACCTATGTTTTCATGCAAACACTTTTTTCTGGGCGTTTCAAATAAATTGTCTATATCAAAAAAGTCAAATGTCCGTACAACGTTCGCTGTTCACGCCGACTTTGGTAGTAGAAAATTTTCTAAAAATCTAAAATTTTGGTCAGGTACCCGTTTCCGATTTTTATTGGTCCTCGAAACTTTTCAGCCCGATTGGACCAAATTTGGACGGGGTAGGGGTCAAAGTGTGTATTTCGAAAAATGGATTTTTGAGATTTTTTGCAATCTAGGTGTGTAGGGTACTGTTTTCCTCCAAATTCTGGATGCTGAATCCAATGAAAAGGGTCTCAAAAAGATTGGCACCCACTGGAAGAGGTTATGGGTCAAAATGGGTGCCTATCTACCCATTTTTATCGTGTTTTCGAGATTTCAGGTACCTAGGCGAGTGGGGTATCATTTTCCACTAAATTTTAGACCCTGAATCGATTGGAATGGGTCCGGGACCAACCACACTCACTGTTTCCCCTTTTTCCCCATGTTGAAGAAATTATTCTCCATGCACCTGGTCCGAGGAATAACCAACCCGAAAAAATTTGCAGCGTTTTACAATAACGGGCCTGAAAATAGATGAACCATTATCACAACCCAAATATCTATTTTAATCTTGGTACTTTTCCGTTAACCCTCCCCCCCCCCTCCTCCATTGTGACTACCTCTCGCCCGACCGATGCCCGCGCGATAGCCCCAGACAACGAAAATGTTACCTTTTTTCACATTTAAATAAATATACGCACAATGAACGGCAGTCGAGCATCGACAACGCCAATTTATTTTGACAAATACTCAGCGACATCTCGAACTTCCAATAAATACGGTAATTTTCAAATGAATTGAATGAATATCTCCCCCAACACCTCTCTAAGCGTGAGAGAATAATTTGCAAATGCATAATGACATTGGGTGGGCGAGAGGTAGACACCTGCAATATGGCTTCTTAGAACGTTGAGCATCAATGAACTATTAAAAGAA
This sequence comes from Cyrtorhinus lividipennis, assembly GCA_019603395.1. Classification (NCBI taxonomy): domain Eukaryota; kingdom Metazoa; phylum Arthropoda; class Insecta; order Hemiptera; family Miridae; genus Cyrtorhinus; species Cyrtorhinus lividipennis. The sequence continues at coordinate 11,271,103 of CM034001.1, forward strand.
AAATCTAGACAGCAAGTTGGACCAAATAATCGTGGAACCGCCTCGTAAATGGCCACATCTCGGTAGAAAGTATCAACCTAGTCTCGAATTTTTAAGGTAGGGCAATCTTAAGGTCTGTCCGTAGCCGAATTCGAGCTGCTTCAATCCACTTTTCATGTGTTTCCTCCAACTGGGGTATACCTTCTCGGTTGAGTGCAAGCTTAGCATGCGTCTTCCTACTTCCTACTTCCTCCCCTCGTTATCGACACTCTTACTCATTGATTTTGAAGAGCTAGAAAGCAACAGTTGCCCTATCTCAAACAAACTTTGTTTTGTCCATTTGTTACTACTACGCTTTTCCAAATAGCAATTATGGCCGTCACAAGTGTACCAACAAAGCGAACTTCTTGCTGCACTAACAATGAAACGTTGTGAATGACAAAGAGGTATTGTTGTGGTTTGTATTGCTGTATTGGGAAGGGGTCATAGACTTGATGAAGTTCCTGTAGGGTCAATAGTTAAACTGTTAAAACCTGCTAGCAGCCGGCTTAGTAAGGAGGGTTGTTCATTATGAGGGCGGCGCAGTCGGGCTGGTTAGTAGGATAGACTGTGGCAGATTGTTGTTTTTTTTTGAAATTGTTAGTATCCTGATTTTGATTGGTTATTCCATGAATAATCAACCTATGTTTTCATGAAAATAGTCAATCTCTCCGATTCGACCCAAAAATTTTTTCCGGACGTTTCAAGGTCTGATCAAAATAAGCAAATATCCGTACGCCGTATGCGCCGATTTTAATAGTAGAAAATTTTCTAAAAATCTGAAATTTGAGTCAGGAGTCCGTTCCTGGCTCTAGTTGGCCCTCGAAACTTTTCAGCCCGATCGGACCAAATTTGGGTAGGGTAGGGGTCAAAATGTGTATTTTTAAAAACGGATTTTCAGGATTCAACGGGAGTTAGTGTACTGAAGGTGAATAGAAGTCAGTCAGTTTTTCATGCTATTTGAAATTTGGTAGTTGAAGTTGAAACCTCAACAATCTCACTTAGCGATACCCCACACGGCGATAAAGGAGAGTGGGGTATCACGTTAGAGTAAATTTTGGACGCTGAATCCAATGAGATCTCGGAACGATTGGCACCCACCCAAAGAGGTTAAGGGTCAAAACGGGTATCTACTTAATCATTTAAAAAGTGGGTTTTTGAGATTTCTGGTACTAGGCGTGTGGAGTATCAATTTCCACCAAATTTTGGACGCTGAACCCAATGAAATGGGTCCTGGAACGATTGGCGCCCGCCGAAAGAAGTTATGGGCATTATTTTACTTTAGCCTAACATCAGTCGGTAATGAGGATTGAGTTTGGAACAAACTACACACTGCCGTGTACAGCAGAATATGCTTGTTGAATGCATAAGTTCAGAAAAAGCTCAACTCAACGCATATACGTCCACAATTTAGTGGAAAATGATACACGCCTATATTACGGAAAATCCCTTTTTTGAAATACACACTTTGACTCCTACCCCGCCCAAATTTGGTCTGGTCGGGCTGAAAAGTTTTGAGGACCAACTAGAGCCAAAAACGAGTCCCTGACCGAAATTTCAGATTTTTATAAAAAAATTTCACTACCAAAGTCGGCGTGGACGGCGCACGGAGTTTCGACTTTTGGTTGGTTATTCCTTGAATAATCAACCTATGTTTTCATGCAAATGGTCAACCTCTCCGATTCGGCTCAAAATTTTTTTCTGGACGTTTCATGATGTCTAGATCAAAAAATGGGGGAAACAGTGGGTGTGGCGGGTCCCGGACCCATTCCAATCGACTGATCCAAAATTTTGTAGAAAGTGATACCCCACACGCCTGGGTACCAGAAATCCCGAAAACACATATTCAAACGCTGCAAATTCTTACACAGGGGTTGGTTATTCCTCGGACCAGGCGCATGGAGACTCATTTCTTCAACATGGGGGAAATGGGGAAACAGTGGGTGCGGCGGGTCCCAGACCTATTCCAATCGATTCAGGATCCAGAATTTAGTAGAAAATGATACCCCACACGCCCAGGTACCGGAAATCTCGAAAACGCATATTCAAAATGGGTAATATATACCCAATTTGACCCATAACTTCTTCAGAGGGTGCCAATCGTTCCGGGACCCACTTCATTGAAATTAGCGTCCAAGATTTAGCGGAAAATGATACCCCACACGCCTAGGTTCCAGAAATCTCAAAAACATATTCAAAATGGGTAATATATACCCAATTTGACCCATAACTTCTTCCAGAGGGCGCCGATCGTTTTGGGACCCATTTCATTGGATTCAGCGTCCAAAATTTAGTGGAAAATGATACCCCACTCGCCTAAATCGCCCAAAATCTCGAAAATCCATTTTTCAAAAAACACATTTTGACCCCTACCCCGCCCAAATTTGGTCCGATCGGGCTGAAAAGCTTGGAGGACCGTCCTAGGCCGGGAACAGACCCCTGACCAAAATTTCAGATTTTTAGAAAATTTTCTACTACCAAAAACGGCGTGGACGGCGGACGGCGTACGGCGGACGGACATTGACCTTTTTTGATCAGGACATCATGAAACGTCCAGAAAAAAAATTTGAGCCGAATCGGAGAGGTTGACCATTATCATGAAAACATAGGTTGATTATTCAAGGAATAACCAACCAAAAGGTCGATGTCCGTCCGCCGTACGCCGTCCACGCCGTTTTTGGTAGTAGACAATTTTCTAAAAATCTGAAATTTGGGTCAGGGGTCTGTTCCCGGCCTAGGACGGTCCTCCAAGCTTTTCAGTCCGATCGGACCAAATTTGGGCGGGGTAGGGGTCAAAATGTGTTTTTTGAAAAATGGATTTTCGAGATTTTGGGTAATCTAGGCGAGTGGGGTATCATTTTCCACTAAATTTTGGACGCTGAATCAAATAAAATGGGTCCCAGAACGATCGGCATCCACTGGAAGAAGTTATGGGTCAAATTGGGTATATATTACCCATTTTGAATATGTGTTTTTGAGATTTCTGGAACCTAGGCGTGTGGGGTATCATTTTCCGCTAAATCTTGGAAGCTGAATCCAATAAAGTGGGTCTCAGGTCGATTGGCACCCACTGGAAGAAGTTATGGGTCAAATTGGGTATATATTACCCATTTTAAATATGTGTTTATGAGATTTCTGGTACCTGGGCGTGTAGGGTATCATTTTCCACTAAATCATGGACACTGAATCGATTGGAATGGGTCTGGGACCCGCCGCACCCACCGTTATCCCCATTTCCCCCATGTTGAAGAAATGAGTCTACTTGCGCCTGGTCTGACGAATAACCAACCCCTGTGTAAGAATTTGCAGCGTTTTTGATCTAGGCACCTTGAAACGTTCAGAAAAAATTGTTGGGCTGTATCGGAGAAATTTACATTTTGCTTGAAAACATTGGTTGATTACTCGAGGAATAACCAACCAAACATAGGACACTGTTCTTCCATCAGGCAAGCAACGATCCTAATCAAGAAAATGTCAAACACTGAAGATGTATGTGACTGGTGATCCACTTCCATTTTCAAGTTGATAATTTTTTTTCTTGTGATTTTCAGCCGGCTGGACAGCAAATTGGCCGACAAAATGGCCACCGTAGATCTCCTTGTGATAGAAGGAATGGGCCGTGCCGTTCACACCAATCTCAACGCCGAGTTTACATGCGAAAGTTTGAGAGTGGCCGTCATCAAAAACAAGTGGCTCGCTCAACGTTTAGGTGGTGAAATATTTGCTGTTATTTTTAAATACAAGCCACCAATTCTAAAAGACTAATTTCTACTGTTACTTATTTTCAATAAATTATATCTACGTTTTTGTTGGTTTTGTTTTCTGATCTCTAAGTATCGCAAACTGTTCGGAAGAGATACATTTTTTTAAAGCGAAAAAATAGAGAATGGTGACTTCCGAAAGACCAACCGGCTTCAAGAATTATCTGCAGTTCCTACATTCTTCCAAAGGAGTTTTCTCGGTTTTAAAATAACCGCTAGCATTCCTGAAAACCCATTCTAAATAGTTGAAAATTGATTTTATACTATTTTTCAAGACGACTTTATTTAGAATGTGTAGCTCGAATGCACTAAAGAGTGAGGAATAATTTTTGAGGAGCACCCGCACATGAAATAAAATAATTAATTAGTATTTCACTCAATGTTGTTGGTTGGTCATTCCTTGAATAATTAACCTGTCTTCACGCAAAAAGTCAATCTCCCCCAAAAATGTCTTCTGGATGTTTCAAAGTGTCTAGATCAAAATAAGCATATAATGGCCGTCCGCCATACGCCGACTTTGGTAGTAGAAAAATGTCTAAAAATCATGTATTAGGGTCAGGGGTCCGTTCCCGGCTCTAGTTGGTCCTCGAAACTTTTCATTTGGGTGGGGTAGGGGTCAAAATGTGTATTAGGATAAATGGATTTTCAAGATTTTTGGCGATCTATGCGTGTGGAGTATTATTTTCCATCTTTTAATTTTGGACGCTGAATCTAATAGAATGGGTCCAAGAACGATTGGCACCCACCAGAAGAACTTATTAGCCAAAATGGGTATCTATCTACCCATTTTGAATATGTCTTTTCGGGATTTCTGGTACCTAGACGTGTGGGGTATCATTTTCCACTAAATTTTGGGCCCTGAATCGATTGGAATGGGTCCGAGACTCGCCACACCCACTGTGTTCCCCATGTTGAAGAAATGATTCTCAATGCGCCGGTCTTGCAGCGTTTTAATTATACTTACTTTGCCAAGTAATGGCGTTTGTTTGCAGGGAAATATGAATTTTCAGTGCTTATCATTTAAACAAAAATTCTATCAGGTTAGCCTAAGTTGATTTTTAAAACAGTTTGTAATAATTTTGATGTTTTTGCTTAGATTAGGTAGCTAATTAACTTTTCAGTAAAAGAGGGATTGATTTTTTCTTATCTCGGCCATGTGGTGGGATTCCTCTCAGCAACAATGTGGCCGTTTATTAAAGAGATACGACATGACTGAAATCGATTATCCTCCGCAAATAACTTCTCGCCCGCTTCTTCCATTTCCAATGAATGAACACTGGAACATTCGAGGGTTCCGTGCTAGCTCTGGCCCTTTATCGCAACCGACTAGTGAATAGTAGGTTTCTGTTTCAGATAAAACAGTCTACCGTAATCTCGTTACGTGCGCGTACAGAGGGATAATTGTTCTGTGACACAAACGATCTGCCGAATAATGTTGACTCCGATGACCTGATCTCGTTGAAAAGACGTGTGTCACGTGTTGGGAATGCAGCCAGCCCAATGCCTACCAATAAAATATTGAATCATATGCCAGGATTTTTTCACGTATTTTGTTGAGTATTTAAAAAAATAATTTTGGCCTGCCTTACAGCTGAACGAAATGATTTCGTTTCGAAATCGGAGTCTGCCTATCAACTTTGCCAAGTCGAAAATATATTAGTGGGCAGGAAGTTCAGCTGACCACCTATAAACAGATTTGAGTGTTACAGTTCAACGCTATTTTTGTGCCGACTAAATTCGCGGTTCATTTGGAATTAGAAAACTATTAGAAAAATCCCACAGACGTCTCGTTCTTCAAAAAATACACCGAATAATTTCTACGCTACAATCATTGATGAAATAATCATTAACGTGAAAACATCAAGTGAGCGGAGTGTAAACCGCACCTTAATTACGCGCCTTGATGACATCAGTAACTTGAATAGAATGTTTGTCTGTTCTACTCCTTCATGCCTAACCATCGATTGAGGGTCCAAAATTTAGTGAAAAATGATAACCCACACGCCTAGGTTACAGAAATCTCGAAAACACATTCGAAATGGGTAGATAGGTACCCATTTTGACTCATAGCCTCATCCAGAGGGCACCAATCGTTTCGGTACCCCTCTCATTGGATTCAGCGTCCAAAAGTTAGTGGAAAATCATACCCTACACGCCTAGGTAACAGAAATGTCGAAAACACATATTAAAAAACGGGGAAAATGGGGAAAACAGTAGGTATGGCGGGTCCCAGACCCGTTCCAATCGATTTAGGGTCCAAAATTTAGCGGGAAATGATTCCCCACACGCCAAGATACCAAAAATCTCGAATACACACATTCGAAATGGGTAGATAGGCTCCCATTATGACCCATGACCTCTTCCGGTGGGTGCCAATCGTTCCTGGGCCCATTTCATTGGTTCAGGGTCCAAAATTAACTGAAAAATAATACCCCACATGCCTTGATCGCCAAAAATCTCGAAAAATAATTTTTCGAGAAACAACCCCTCCCCTCCCCCCTCCCCCCAGCTTTTGTCCGATCGACCTGAAAGGTTTTGAGGACCAACTATAGCCGGAAACAGGTCCCAAACCCAAATTTCAGATTTTTAGAAAATTGTCTGCTACCAAAATCGGCGTGAACGGCGGACGGAAAAAAATTTGGGCTGAATTGGAGAAACATTTTGCATGAAAACATCATTCATTGAATAATCAAAAAAAAAAAAAAAAAAAAAGAGGAACGGGTTTTGATGCGAACAAAGCGCCACCTCTTATTTTAGATTCTCACTAATTCTCACGTTCCCTATAGCCTTAATTGTTTGCACCTGCAGAGCAAAGGTGTTTAGGGTACTTTGGGCCATTCCTACAGTTCTCTAAATATTTTTTTCCTTCTGGGTGATGCCTGTATGACCTGTAGGCTGCGTGCGACTTTATGCATGCAGCCACATGGGTTAAATAGGGCGGAGGAGGGGGTTGTCCCTAGAACCAGTCCCCACCACCAGGAGGCATTTTATAAGTTTTTGATCTCAATTCTCAATTGGTTCGAATTATAATTCTTTGGTGGTTTGAAAATTTGTTTTCAATGCTTGATGATTGACACAATGCAAATTACTACAAAGTTTTGATGTTACAAAAGGAGTTAAAAAATTCCGGTTGGTTTTGGCACTCTGAAACTACATTTCAAGCAATTTGCTATGTTGTTTCAATTGAGCCTATTATGTTGGCCAAACCCTACAATGACAAGTCACACTGTAAGAAGTACCTTCTGCTGACCAGTTGTTTTCAAACTGATATCATGTCATGTGCTTACTTATGTGCATACTTATTCCATGATATCATGTCTTGTGCTTACAAACCTATAGATAGAGTAGTTGCAATAACTTTACTACTATACTACTGCAGTTTATGATGAAATTAATGAAATGAAATTTTTAAAAACGCTGCAAATGCTCTCCAATGCTTGGTGATTGACACAATGCAATGCTTAATCGCTACCAAGTTTTAATGTACCAATAAGAGTTTGAAAATGTTGGTTGGTTTTGCCACTCCAACATTTCAAGCATTTTGATATGTTTCAATAGAGTATATTATGTTGGCCAAACCTTACAGTGACAAGTTACACTGTCAGAAGTGCCTTCCAATAACCAGTTTTCAAACTGATTACATTCATGTACATACAAACTGTTCATGATGAAATTAATGCAATGAAACTTCTAACAATTCTGCTAACTGTTGCAGAACAATTCTGCGCTTGTTGTTACTAATCTTATAATAATAGCCAAACGAGAGCCCATTCAACACCACTGCGAAGGCTACTTTTTTTGTGTTAAGTCACAATCCACTTGGAGGCTCGCACACCTTGAAGCTTTTTTCGAATTGGCCTTTCATTTTGGTTGGTTATTCCTTGAATAATCAAGCTATGTTTTCATGCAAAAAGTCAATCTCTCCGATTAGGCCCAACATTTTTTCTGGACGTTTTAAAAATGTCTAGATCAAAATTAGCAAATGTCCGTCCGCCGTCCACGCCGATCTACCAAAATCGAAATGGTTTCTAAAAATCTGAAATTCGGGTCAGGGGTCCGTTCCGGGCTCTAGTAGGTCCTCAAAACTATTCAGCCCTTTCGGACCAAATTTGGGTGGGGTAGGGGTCAAAATGTGTTTTTTGAAAAATGGATTTTCGTGATTTTTGGCGATTTAGGAGTGAGGGGTATTATTTTCCACTAACTTTTGGACGCTGAATCAAATGGAATGGGTCCCAGAACGATTGGCACCCACCGGAAGAAGTTATGGGTCAAATGGATACCTATTTACCCATTTTGAATATGTTTTCGAGATTTCTGGTACCTTGGCGTGGTGGGTATCGTTTTCTACTAAATTTTGGAACCTGAATCGATTGGAATGGATTCGGGACCCACCACACCCACTGTTTCCCCCATTTTCCCCATGTTGAAAAATATTCATTTCTCTATCATTGTTATTGGTGTTCCTGTACGTTGTCAATCTTTGCCTATACGGCAACATGACAGGTGACAGCATTACTTTACCTATTACCTACCGATAATCGACGTTCGACGCAAATGCCCCATTTCATAGTGAGCATGAGGCAAGCGCAAGCTTTGGAGAGTAAATCTGGTTCATGTAGGGCCTATAACTGCAAATTTATAGTAAATGGTGGAAGCGAATTGGTGATATTATGTAGTCTATAAGGAATAACGGCTGGTAGAAACCTTGCTGTCGCACGGCCTTCACCCACTTCTCCTTTTTAAACGTATTTGTCAACTTTCGAGCAGTCAGAAATCTCAACTTGAAAACCCTCCCTTGTACAAGCAATTTTGAAGAAGGGTGCGCCAGGTATTCACAGTTCATTGAATTCTCTTGAACCGTTCGATGTGAGTGCCAGTTACAGCTTTGAACTGGTGTGACGCAGTTGAGTACATTTTCCACAAGTTCAGTCAACACCGGAATTTCACTCGCAAATAGTGTCCCCGACTCTGACCACCTTAGGTCAATATCTGAAAGGCAAAACAGTTCGTTGGGTCTATCACTCTTTCGGCAGAGCTCGTATGTAAACCGTCGAACCAACCTATTCACGTACGGAGGTATTCCATAGGTATCTCTGTGCCCAGCCCACCGAAAAATTCAATTCAGGTCGAGGAAATGAACTGTCAGATAGGCCTTGCCACTGAACCACTCGAAGGAGCTCTTGAACTCTGCGAAAGAAAAAAAAAAAAAAAAAAAAAAAAAAAAAAAAAAACAGACCACGGATATCGCAAAACTAACGGACAGGAGGGTTTCAGTTTCCAAAACGACCAGAAAAAAAAATTCCATCCGCGCGAATGTGGCGTTCATGTCAAATTGATAACCTCAGAACAACGCGGGCATTGAGCCGCCTTGTAGAACGGACGTATGTTCTTTTTAAATTGATTGGTAATGTATCATATCACAGAGATAGAAGGGAAAAAAATTTGGCGTAGCAAATTGAGCTCACATCCCTCATCTTTTCTCAGTTTGCATGAACTTGGGTTTAATTGTTGGTAGGCTGCAAAATGTACTACTTTATACCTGCACCTCACCCGCATCCATATATAGGGTGTTTCAGAAGTAGCGCCTAATTTCAAAGTGCAATAAACAATTCAATTTTTGGTCAATTTGAAAATTTTTTATTGGAAAACGTAGGAAAACAACTCCGATTTATGTGTGAAAAATGATATTGGGCATGTGCCCACCCAAACCAGCCGTACATTGCACCAAACGGTCATTGAAATTTCGAGCTGCATCCATATAAGATGTCCAGCATAGCATTAGCAACATTAGCATAAATTGAATCGTTGTCTTCTGAAGAGTTACTTCTGACTTCCGAAAACAACAATGATGGCGGAGACTCATTTTTGGCTAGCAAACATTGCATAATCCGACCCTAGCCTCCAAAAGTTACACACGAAGCACAAATCCGAAAATTCTATAAGTCCAATTATTGTGGAAAACAATACCCCTCACGCCTAAGTCGTCGAACATGATGATAATGGGGAAACAGTGGGTGAGGTGGGTAAACCCGTTGGAATCGTAATGAATACCGTTTATTCCATAGGAAGTTTATCTGATTAAAAAAATAAAAATAAACCATGAAACCCAATGTGGCTACATGCACAATTTCAATAGCCTTTGTCGGCCCTATTATACTTTCTTTTTTTTTAAATTTTTATTTTTTTTATTCGACGTATGTACTTGTTGTTTGATTGATGAACGTTTGATTTCTACCTCTTGGGTGAAACGGAATGAAACCTTTTTTGGTTCATTGTTCTTATTGGAGAAACTCACACTTGTATTTCTCACCCTCCAAACTGCAGTAGAACAAAATAAGATGTTGTAAATGACCTTGCACATTTTTTGTCAATACAAAGTCAAGGGTGCGTTGTTCTATGAATATCAACCAAAATTTCAGTTTTCAGCAAATAACATCCATAATTGATTAATGCTCACCAAGTGGCCTGCGTGCAACATAATCTCCCCTTAAATTAATGTCTTACCTGAAAAATATGATTCACCATTTCTATTTTACTGCGTATAATCCATGATACAGATTGAAAAGTATGGTTGTAGTTATTTCAATTTTGAAATTAAGGCGTACAAACTCCTTTGTTGTAAAGATCAGTTGTTACCTAAAACAGCAAATGAAACGTTTTATTATTTGAGAGTTTGTAGGTATAGTTTGTCCCTTGGTGTTTACACGGTGATTATGATTAACGTTGAGCCCGAAACGTCTACCGCAAAATCGGCAAAATTTTCAATTTTGAATCGATTTTGGTGTAATTATATTATTCTGGATCGCTAAATAGCAGAAATTGCAAGCAAGTTATAAAACTCTTTTCAGGCTTGGTTGCCAATTTACTCTGCGTACTAATTTTGGCCTCTCACCGATTAACAAGGCGCTCTGATAACTAGAGCGAGGATACCGATCAACCCCATCGCATTTTCATTGGATTCCACATAAACTAAGGACCTTCGTGAGTAATTAAGGATTAAGGAACGATGTTAGATGACTTTAATTCTAAATTCTTTTGGTTGGTATTTCCGAAATAATCAACCTATCTTTTCATGCAAACAGTCAATCTCTCCGATTCAGAATTTTTTTTTTCGAACCTTGAACGTTTCAAGGCGTTTAGATCAAAATTAGCAAAAATGTCCATCCGCCGTCCACGCCGATTATGGTTGTAGGAAATTTACTAAAAATCTAACATTTTGGTCAGGGACCCGTTCCCGGCTTTAGTTTCAGCCCGATCGGACCAAATTTGGGCGGGGAAGGGGTCAGTGTGTTTTCTGAAAAATGAATTTTTGAGATATTCCGCAATCAAGGTGTATGGGGTATCATTTCCGACAAAATTTTGGACGCTGAATACAATGAAGTGGGTCCTGGAACGTTTGGAACCCAACGGAAGAGGTGATGGGTCAAAATGGATGTCTATATACCCATTTAGAAAGTGTTTTTTTTTTTCGAAATTTCTGGTACCTACGTGTGTGGGGTATGATTTCCACTAAACTTAGGACGCTGAATCGATTGAAACGAGTGTCCATGCTCCTCGTCCGAGGAATAACAAACCTTAGTGATTTGTATTGTTACGGCGCTCATAACACCTACAATTTCCCTCATCGAGTCCCACATCTTTAGGTCATTCTTCAATAGTTGGAGGTGAACTTTCGGTAACCAACCAGTTTCATTCAGTACTATTTGCAGAATTTTTTTTGAAAGGTAAATTGAGAACTGAAAATAGGTGGTTAAGTTAAATCTAAATGTTCTTATTATTGGTAGTTGCTTTAAGTGAAAATAAATACTCCTACAAAAATATAGATTTACCGTTGGTCTCGTTAATTTTAGCGTTCAATACACCACAAGACGACGTTATGATTCTATTGAAAAAGTAAAAATAAGATGCCTCTGTTCCAGCCAATGCAAATTTTTGAATAAACGACCCTACTAATCTGAGGTGAGGATACTCTACATATTTCAATCTACTCTTTAAAAAAAAAAAAAAAAAAAAAAAAAAAAAAAAAAAAAAAAAAAAAAAAAAAAAAAAAAAAAAAAAAAAAAAAAAACACTGGTAGCAACGGGGGGTTGTAGAATGCGCGTTATAACAATCGACCGAGTCAATGGGTATACGAGTAATTTGAGTTCTACAATCTTTTAATAAAGGAATATAACTTACAAAAAATACATATTTTCCAAATTTAAAAAAACATATTTTAATAAGGAATTATGATTTTCTGAATAAAAATAAAATTTATATTTTCATTTAGGGAGATTCCCGAAATCAAAATTAACTCTGTTTACAATCCTGGCTGAGAATCGAGAAAAAGAGTCTACCAACTTGATGCAACGAGGATTGTTGCAGGTAGACGTCACTGGTGAGGGAAATCGTATTTACAAGGTCACCAGAGGGCAACAAATTGGTCCAGGATCCACCTCAGTCGATTCAGCGTTCATAATTTAACGACAGACGTTGTTTGAGACTTGGAGAAACCTTCGTTTAATTTGTTGATATTATTATTTATTGTCATGTTGACAAACAAAATTTAATCAACGATTGAACTCTCACTCCCTTCATTGGGTCAACATCAGCTCCAATTCTGACTTGGTCAAGGCTTGTATGATCATAACGATCTCCTGAAGCTCCAAAGAAGGAAATACAAATCCTCAGTGACTCATTCGTTAGGACCCTGATCATCCTCGACAGCTGATGTTACAGGTCGTCCGGTCACCTCTGATATATTTCTAATCCAATTTTGAATCTCCACTTATTGCAAACTTTTGATCCAACTAATTACATTTAAATAACATTTAATTGTTAAAAACTGATTTGTTGCTTACAATTCCAAAATACTCTAATACAAAGAACGTACAAAACAATGTACTCTAAACAAGCTTATTGTATTAGGGCATTTGAGAGGTTTTGATCAACAATAAAAATGGACTGGGACAGTTAGCAGAAATGAAAGAGGCTTCAAGTCGTATCATCACTACAATTAACGAAGAAAAGGAAGCAGTCAGAAGGCCAGAAACCACAGATTCAAATAATTTTATTTCCCATACAATAACAAGTCTATATAACATGACTACGATTTTTCACGAGATAAATGGTAACGATCTAGAAAATTCAGCACTAATCACAAAAAGATAAGTTGATCATTCAACATTTGTAAAAAGAATCAACACAGCTAGGACATCTTTTGGACTGGAATGAAACGAAGAATGGAGGTAGCACCATAGCAAAGGGGAGACGGACCGATTACGAAAGCGAGTCTAGGCATTGGGTAACTGAACTAAATTGATTTAGGGCATCCTGATTAAGAAGGGGGGAAGTGGTGCGTTAAGTCGACAGGACTCGTTCCTATTGTACCAGTACCTGCTGCGGACAGTTGGGCAGGGCACAGGACTCAGAGCAGAAGTCCCATTTCTTCTGACAGCGGGCACAGGGGGAGTGACGAAGCCCCAAGTCGTGCCAGACTTCTTGCAGGTCGTTGCAGAAGCCGTCGATCATTTGTTTGGTGTGGAAGGGCGTCGCGGCAAGTCGTAGCTTTTCTTCACCTTTGGGGACGGTCGGATAGTTGATGGCTTGGATGTAGTGGCCTTTCTCTTTGAGGAGGTTGTCCGAGACACGGGAGCAGATTGAAGGGTTGCCCAAGCGGATTGGAATGATGTGCGACTCTGTTGGTTCAACAGGGAATCCCATCTCGAGAAGGCGGCTCCTTAGGTAAGCGACATTCTCCTGCTGTTTGGCCCTCAACTGCCGTCCTTCGTCCGAAGCCAAAATGCTTATAGAAGCGATGGCACCAGCCAGCACAGTTGGAGGCAGAGACGTCGTGAAGATGAACCCAGCAGCGTAGCTCCTCACCATATCCACCAAATTACCCGTCGATGCAATGTACCCTCCAATATTACCAAAGGCTTTGCCTAAAGTACCGGATATAATATCCATCTTGTCCAACACACCATCCCGTTCTCCAATCCCTGCACCATGCTCGCCGTACATACCCACAGCGTGGACCTCGTCGATGAAATTCAATGCTCCAAACTCGTGGCTTAAATCGCACAACTCCTCTAACGGACAAATAGCGCCAGACATGGAATGTACCGTTTCAAAAGCAACGATTTTCGGAGTCGCCTTGGGCGTTGTCTCCAGCATCTCGCGAAGGTGAGAGGGGTCATTGTGACGAAAAATGTGCTTAGGGACTTTCGAGTTGCAGATCCCTTGAATCATCGAAGCATGGTTTCCTTCATCCGAGAAGATGTGGCACCCAGGTAAAGCTTTAGACAGCGTGAACAGCGTGGAGTCATTGGCGACAAAGCAGGAAGTAAAAATCAGCGCGGATTCTTTTTGGTGCAATTTGGCCAAGTCGTGCTCTAATTTTTCGTGGAGCAGAGAGTTGCCGGAGATGTTTCGAGTGCCTCCGGCGCCCGCGCCAAACTTGTGCAAGGCGTTTTGCACGGCCTCTTTGACTTTGGGGTGGCACGACATGCCCAAGTAATCGTTGGCACACCAGACGGTGATTGGCTTCAGACCCCAAGTCGCTTCCGTGGCTCTCGGGAACGACAAGGCGTCGCGGTTCACTTTTTTGAACACTCTGTACGAGTGGTCGGCCTTTTTCCGCATTATCTGCTCATGGAAAAAGTTCTCGTACGGGAAGACGTCCTCCAACTTGGGGCTCCCTTGGACGTGCTCAATGAGATCTTCTTGCATAACAGCGGGCGCCTTCTTGACCAACGGACGGTCCGAGGGGGTTTTGGCCAAAAAGGGACATTTGCTCACGTCACCGCTCAAGCTCGCAGTGTTACGAGTGACCATGAAAGGACAGTTCGGTCCGTACATTTTGACCAACTGTGGCCAGTAGTTGTTGACGTACGGAGTCGTCAATTTTTTCAAAAACGGACAAGACATGATGGTCCAAGCTCTTGCTCACCTCAAGCAGAGATCTTGACTTATATTGCAGTTTCGAGACGGCGGATGGAACACTCGTGACCAGCTTCACACTCTGAGGTTCGTCGACGAACTGAACGTTCGAAAACTTTCACTAAAATGCTTTCAAAAATCAACCTTGCCCAAGACCAGGAGTAGGAGAACTCCCCACTGCGCCGACCCTAGATGACGCGACTTTTTTTGTCGTTTCGCACTCGTCACGAGATAATCTGACGATTAAACGCTCCACTTCCGATTTACACACGTTCGGTGTCCACAAGATCCGTGTCCTTTTTTATGCGAAAACTCTTCTAGAATGATAACGAATCATCAGTTTAGACTTGCGCGCATTTGACGTGTCACAGCTGACTGCTCCTTCACTTATCAGCGGATTCTACACTAACTGGGAACTCCCTAGTCGAATAAAATTAGACAAGTTAAGTTCAGAAAGGTTCACCTCAAATATATTCATGAAGTTAGATCCGCAACTCAAATCAGAACTTATGGAAAAAAGTCAAACCCCTCAGGTCAAATAAATGTTACATAAAATACTGAAAGGTTGAATTGCAGTTCTGTTATTGATTGGAAACGAAAATTACGATTTATTTATTAACAATGTACATGAGAAACATGCCAAACTATTATAATTCTATAAATCTGTATTTTCAAATTGGAGTAAGTTTGACTTTTTTATCAGATAAGAAAATAAGGATATAAATAGCACTAAATACCTAGGTCTTCAGCAATCCAATAGAAAGGATTTGTGTAAATGTGTATACTCCCTTCTGATGTTTACCAGTGACACAAAATCTGAAGAGAGGAGATCTACATTATTCAGTTCACAGGCAAAACTAAGACTTTTTAAAAAGTTGCTTACATTTGTAACTATATTCAAATTTCATAATTTAATTACTTTCAAAACGTTTCAACGATCGGGAACATGAACCTTTATTTTAGAAAACTCCGTTAAAATATAAAAAGTTTGCTTTTTTAGGCAAATGCCTGCTTTAATTCAGCTTCATCCTATCATAAAAAACAATGTTAACATTTATACGTAGATGTCGACGTAGTTTTTGCGTTCAAAGTGTATCAAAGTGAAGATTGATGAAGACCAAACTCACACTGTTTTGGTTGTCTATTCTTATTCCTTGAATAATCAACCTATGTTTTCTTGCAAAAAGTCAATCTCTCCGATTCGGCCCAAAATTTTTTGACTAACTTTTGGACACTGAATCCAATGAAATGGGTCTCAGAACAATTAGCACCCACTGGAATTTTTTCTTTGGTGCAATAATTTTCTTAACTAAAAAATCCCCTAAGTATAAAATGTATTTTGAACATGCTGAGTACAATTCCGAAGAATAAATATAACTCATGTAGAATGTACATAATTACTGGAAAACTACAAAAATCAGTTCTAATGTATTCAGTCCATTCAAATTTATTTTATTTTATTTTAAGCAACATCTCGTTGCTTGTCTTGTGATACTGCCAAGATAGGAGGATTGTATGCTGCATTCAGCACTTTTCATACAAGCCTAGATTGTAGACTGTAATTAGAAACTTCCAATATTATCGATACGTCGAAATATATTTCCCTCTCAATTTTTAATATTTTTATCGATATATTTGATTTGATATTTTATCAATATCGATACTTTTTTATTCGATAATTAAATAAAATATCGAAATGCTAGTTTCGTACCTACGTTTCATATTACTTTGAAATGAGTTTGAAAAATTTTAATAGAAGAAGAATAAGAATAAAAAAATAGAAGTTTGAAAAAAGTAATAATAAAGTAATGAATTACCATTCAAAACTTAGATGATCAAGTTCTTCGGAGGTTCTTTTTTTTTTTTTTTTTTTTTTCTACCAGGGCGTAGGAGGAGGACGACTCCAAGTGGTCCCTGTGATACTTCTAGGGCATTGGCCCACCCGGGACTGTTTAACACATTACTTCGGGTGGGCCATTCTCCCTCTTCGGCTATTTGCCTCTTCTCTCTTGACTTTTCATCCTCAAGTCTCGTTCTTTATTTATGCTCATTGACAAGTAATTTATAAGCCTATGCCAATCGACATCCTATAGGTACATATATATATACAGCTATATGGTTATAATAATAACAACCTCGAATTACAGTACTCCTATTATACTAAAATTATGTGTATTCATTTCTTCCTAAGATTCGGAGGTCTCTTCTTCTTCCTCCTCGTCCGTCGACATCCAGTTTCTATCTGGATTTCTTGTGCCGAGTTGCCCTGTCCTGATTTCCCTGTCATGGTCATCTCTGTCCTCTTGACTTGGTCTTGAATCAACAAGCGCTTTCTTTCTCCGCAGTACGTCCTGCACATATTGAGCGACCGTTTTCCACTTCGCACTGCTCTCCAGCATAATACCCACTGCTGTTAAAGGCGTGAAAACACCCACCTCTCGGGATAGCTTAGCTCGATGAGTCAAGTGTCCATCGCATGAGAAGAAAGTGTGTTCCGCGTCATCCCAATCGGAGTCACCGTACGGGCAGACGGTGTCCTGTACCTTGTTCATCCTAAACAGATATGCCATAAAGAGGCCGTGACCTGTTAGGAATTGAGTCAGGTAGTAATCCACCTCTCCATGTCCCCTGGCCGCCCAGATTCTTAGATCAGGGATAAGGCTCCTTGTCCATCTTCCCTTGTGTCCAGCTGTCCACTGGTCTTGCCACTCATTTAGCGCCTTTTCCCGTTCCTTCTCCTTGGCTGCTTCCTTTGAGATGTTATCTCGCCTTTCGTAAAGGGCTATCCGTTCTGCAATCAGTAGGTGGATTGGCATAACGCCTGCTACCACGAAGATTGCTTCTTCTGATACTGTGCGATAGGAACAGGCAACCCGTAAGGCCCCTCTACGCTGCACTGCTGCTAGTGGTTTTCTGTAGCATTCTCGACGTATTGCCTTACCCCATACCTCTGCTCCATAGAGAAGTATGGAGTGGATCACTGCCATGAACAAGCGCCTTGTAGGCTGCCTGGGACCACCGGTGTTTGGCATTATCCTGCTGAGATTGGCCACTGCCTGTGATGCCTTTTGAGCTGTACGCTTGATATGGTCTCCGTATTTAAGCTTGGAGTCAACATAGACTCCGAGATATCTAACCGAGGGCCGCGTCATAATCTCCTCCCCTGCCACCCTCATTGGTATGACTGTAGGGACTCTTCTGCTTGTAGCCAAGACTAGCTCTGTCTTACTGGTGGCAAGGGATAGGCCGTGTGAGCTCATCCACTCTGTCACCCTTCTCATAACCATGTTCAGTCTGGCCTGTAGCTCGACCTGATTTCTTCCAAGTATTACGACGGCTACGTCGTCGGCATAGCCGATGAGACGCGTTCTTTCGGGCATTTGCAGGCAAAGCAGCCCATTGTAACTCATGTTCCACAACAGTGGACCAAGGATGGAACCCTGGGCGACCCCCGCCGTCAAAGACCTCCGTCTTGTCCCCTGGACTGACTCGTAGAGTAGCGTTCTGTCCTGCAGATAGTGTCTCAGTATCCTCACTAGGTATGGGGGCACCCTGAAATCAACCTCAAATGCCTTGATGATATCTAGCCACTTAGTTGAGTTGAATGCATTAGTCACGTCTAATGTCACCAACAGGCCCATCGGTCTCGAATAATGGTTTCCTCTCATCGTGTTCTGTAGGGTGTTCGCCATTTCTTGTATGGCATCCACTGTGGAGTGCTTCGCTCGAAAGCCATGTTGACTTGGCGAAAGGTCTCCAGCTGACTCAACTGCTGCCACTATCCTTGGCTTCAAAAGACCTTCCAGTCCCTTTCCTGAAGTATCTAAGAGACATAAAGGCCTCCATGCAGAGGGTTGTCTTTTGTCTTCCTTTCCCTTATCCAGGAGACAAAGCCGTGCTGTCTTCCATTTCCTGCTGAAGTTTCCTGTCACCAAGCAGCCGTTGTACATCCGCAGAAGCAGCTGAGGTACAGTTTTTGCTGCTACCTTCAGGATCTCTGCTGGGATCCCATCAGGACCAGGAGCCTTCCCGTTTCTCATGGAACCAATTGATCGTTGAAGTTCTTCCTTTGTAAACAGAGGTATCTCCCTCTTTTCAACCGCAGTCCACATATCCTCCATAATCGGGTGCTGGGGGAAAAGCCCAGTGACAACACCTTCTAGGAGCTCATCTTCAAGCACTACTGTGCCTCCTACCCTCAACTTCTTGGTTACGATTTTGTAGCCCGTTCCCCATGGATTTTCATCCACCTCCTTAATGGTGGCAGACCAACATTCGGCCTTGCTATTGTTGATCGTTTGGCGGAGGCGCCTTCTGGCCTCCCGAAACTTTTCCTGGCTTGCTGCTTGGGTTGCTCCGTTATCTCGTTGAGCTTTACGCCGGAGTCTGAAGCACTCCTTCCGCTGGGCTGCGATTGTATCGTTCCACCAGTATACCTGGCTCCTTCTTGGGGTGCCTCCTCTCCTGGGCATGGCAAGATCGCAGGCATTGCAGATAACCGTCATTGTCTCGCCCACCAACTCCTCCGATTGCTGTATAGTCCTGACCTCGACCCCTGTCCACTTTGCAGACAGAAATCCTTCACTGAGTCTCAACGACTCCTCCAGAACTGGGAAATCCAGCTTTGATAGGTTCCACCCGCGTGGTATTCGATGGTTCTGCCTTTGTCTCCTATCCTTCTGGACAAGCTTAAAAGAGATATACTTGTGGTCGCTACCAGTATAGTCCTCCATGACTATCCAGTCCCTCACCCGTGGCACCAAATCCTCCGTGGCAAAGGTCACGTCTGGAATTGTGCCCCGCTGGCCTGGGCGAGCAAACGTGGGGGTTGTACCAGCATTCAACACAATCAGTCCCGTCCGTGCTCCCATCTCCAGTATCTGTCGGCCCCTACTATTAGTAGAGTTCATGCCCCATTCATGGGCACTGGCATTAAAATCCCCGGCCACTATTGCACTCCCGCCAATATCACGTACTCTGTCTTCCAGAGCCCTCAGCTTTGTTCTGAATTGGGAGATGCTCTCGTTTGGGGTCAGATATACGCTGTAAAACGTAATCCCTCCAACTGTCACGTGAACAAAACCTTCTCCAGTTCCCATTTGAAGCACCTGCACTTCCCGGGACGAGGGAGCCCATATTGCTGCTGTCTTTGTTATGTCGCTATACCAAGACTCATTTTTATCAGCGTACTGTTCGCTAAGGAGTAGTATATCTGCCTTCTTCTCTATTTGGAGCTGCTGAAGCAGAGAATCCGCCGTGCTGCTCCGGTGCATGTTCCCCTGAAGGATCCTGATCATTTCAACTTACGTTTTTTCCTCGCTTCCTCCAGAGCGGCGGCAAATATCATGCACTTGCCCGTGCCGGGAACATGTGCGGTGTCGCTCGTTTCCCCCTTTTCAAGACACAGTGTACAGCTGGGCACGTTTTTACAAGCAGCTCCCATGTGACCCTCCTGCCCACACTTGAAACAAACCTTACTTCTGTCTGGGCCCTTACAAGCTGTAGAGACATGTCCGTAACCGAGGCATTTGAAGCAGCGAGTGACGTTCACTCTCTCCCTCACTCGGCAGCTCGTCCAGCCAATTTTAATTCTGCCTCCATCCAGGATCATCTTTGCTGCCTTACTGTTAAGAGTGACAATTGCCGCTCTTAGTCCTTGGCTATTCTCCTTAGTAAGATTTAATGAGAGATCACCAATGGGCAACTCTCCAATGCGCTTCTGTATAGCTGAAACCACTTCCTCTTCTGTGGTGACAGCATCCAGGTCTCTAATTTCAAGGCTTGTCCTGGGTGTCAGGTTGGCCACTTTCCCCTCACTACCTAGCAGCGTCTTGATTTTAGTCTCCAATGCTGTCTGATCTCCAGCGTCCCTTCTGAGCTCTATGAGGATCTCTCCCTTGCGAGAGCGCTTCACACAGAAGATACTTGCACCTTCATTTACTGGGTCAATTCCTTCCCTCAGGGACTTTAGTGTCTCTGCAAAAGACTGCTGTTCTCCAGGACTGATGAGAAGCGCACTAGGCCTTTCTGCTCTTCCCCTTGCTCCTGTGGTCTTAGCTACTCCATCTCTATTGCGACTCTTGGGTTGGAGTTTCGCCTCTTTTTCGTCTTCTTTTTCCCTTTGCTTCTCTTTGAGCAACTTACAATTGCATTCCCCTTCATCAGCCCTTTTCATGGCTTCCTTCTTCCGGGTAACCATGGCCAAGTTCTTGGCCTTAGGGAAACGTTTCCTTGTCTTGGGCCCTGAGATGTCTGACTCACTGGCCCGTTAGACATCAGACCCGCTGGCCAGCGAGGCGTCAGTTTCCATCTGTTCCTCATCCGTATCACTGTACCCGCTGTAAACCTCTCTCTTTGGCCTCTTCCGGCTCCCTTGCTTGGCCTCTTTTGACGGAGACCACTTGGAGAGCTTGGAAATCTCCTCCTGCAGCCGTTTCTGGATTGAAGTCCTCTTCTTCTCCTGGGTAACCAGGGCGTCGCAGAGATCCACCATAGCTGTTAGGCCGATCTTTACCACCTGGCTGATATTTGGTTGCTTCTTCGTGGCCGCCAGCATATCAGCCAGGGTCTCCTTCATTGTCTTGAGGTGCCCTAGGTCTTGTTGGCTCACATCCTGTAGCTCTGACCACATCTCATCTTTCTTCAAGCCACTGCCGCTTGCATCCCCTGTCCTGCTCCTGTCTGCCCCAGTTGGGGTCTCTTTCTTCTTGGCTGGCCCTGTTGGGTTCTCCGTCTCTTCTCCTTTCTGTGGGTTACTCTTTTGTAGGAGAGTTTTCACGTTTTTTGGGGGTGTTCTTCGCATTTTATTTTATCCCTGACCCCACTCGGCTCATCCCCCAGGAATTCCCTGAGAGACTATGCCCCCGCCATTTACACTGGAAAATACTCAACAGATAGACGGTGACTCAAGGCCCCTACCCAAGTTCGGGGCTCCCGTGGCTCCGACCCCACGGGTACCGAGAGAGGCGCTTGCTAGGCCGGGGCCCCTCAGGACGGTTGGCGACGATCTCGGGGCCGATCCCCGTTGCCCGCCTGGGCGGCAGCTCTGCACATCTAGTACGCTCCAGTATCCGGTTGATGTCCAGTCCATTCCTTGTCAGTCCATGGTCTGATCCCTCCATGGGTCAGGGGTGCCCCTTGGCCATGTCCATGCCCCTGACCCAGCCACGTATCCCCGGGCAAGGGAGCCTTACAGGGTACAGTCAGTCGGCCACCTGATCCCTGGTTTTTTAACGAGGTTGTTACTCCTCCCCCTCCTCCTTTCTCAACCGGGCTTGGGACCGGCTTAGGCGGAGATTCGGAGGTTCTAGAACCTCAAAATTTTTTAAGATCCAGTTGCATCCTCCATAGCCAAGACCGCCATGAGGAATGCCCGCCGTGAGTTTGCACACAACTCTAATGAAACGCAGTCAACAAGCAGATGCAGCAACGGCGGAAAAAAAGAGGATGACTTGAAGCCACCACAAGCACTTGGCCCATGGTAGGAGGGAGAGTGCTTCAACAATGGATGAGCTGGCAGAATACTTGTGCAAGGGAGTCAGAAGAGGAGCAACCCCCTCAGTGTTTACGCTACAGAACCGAATCTGGCCAAAATTTCTTCAAAAAATGTTGTTTTTACAAAGTGTGCCTGAATCTCTATTTTTATCTGAGTATCATAAAAAATAATAATTATTATTATCATATAAGTATAATTTTTTTTTTTTGCCCTTAAACGGAAGCTTTATTCAATCACAATCTAGCTATCTTTACAAAGCTAATGAGTGATATTATTCTGTTTACATGTGCACATGCTTAAATAATTCTACACAAATCAAACGTGAGCATGTCTTGTTAAGTTTTGTCACTTGGGGCTCATTTGCTTATTTTTCACATTCACTTCACTAGCTCGTGCGGCTTGGTCCTTTTGAGTCTTCTCGTTCGGCTGGAAACATCGAGTAGATGGACGGCTTCGTTGTTAACATGCCTTTGTAGCCTTTCTTGATGGGCTGCAGCAATTCGGTGTATTTCGGATTGAACGTTTTCTACCCCAAGGTCTTGATGGATGTTGTCGTTCCTGATGTACCAAGGCGCTTTTACGATTGCCCTAAGTACTTTGTTTTCGAATCTTTGTATGATATTAATGTTGCTCTTTGCGGCACAACCCCATAGTTGGCAGCCATAAGTCCACGATGGCTTGAGGACCTGTTTATAAAGCATAACTTTACTCTCTAACGAAAGAGTTGAGTACCGACCCATGAGCCAGTACAGCTTTCGAAATTTTATGTCGAGCTCCTCGCGCTTTTTCTTCACATGCGTTTTCCATCTTAGCTTGGCATCTAGCGTCATCCCCAGGTATTTCGCTTCATTAGCGTATGGGATGATTTTACCGTTGAGAAAAGTTGGAACATAGACCGTCTTGAGATTTGTGAAGTCTACGTGTACCGACTTTGACTCATTTATTCGAATTCTCCACTTCGCTGTTCATCTTTGTATTTTGGAGATAGAGTGATTTAGTTTATCAATAGATTCGTTAGTATCTTTTCCGACAGCCAGGATAGCTGTATCATCCGCAAACGTGGCTGTTAGATTGTGCTCCAGTACAGGCAAGTCGGCAGTATACAGTAAGTAGAGCAGAGGACCCAAGACACTTCCCTGGGGTACTCCTGCCTTGATAGGTTTTAACTGAGAATAAGCGTTTTCTTGTTTAATTCGAAAGAACCTGTCTGTGAGGTATTGTAAGCCTCTCTCGAATTAAAATCTGTTTGAATTTACTGTGATTTAATTCGGGTTTCTTCGGAGAATTTGGAAGCGACCTAGCGAGAGGATACAGGATGTAAGTCCAAGACTTACGACTGAGCAACTAGGGATACCAAGGATGAACATAAAATACATTGAAACAAAATGAATTATAATTAAAAACAAGGACTCGTTGCAAAGGAAAATATGCCTCAACCTGGGCTAGAATTGATACAAGACAAAGTAATTCGACAAAGTAAATTAGACAACATGTGGAGCATAAAATACAATTAATACAAGTGACATGAAATTATGATGCACATGAAATACAATTTAATGAACAAGTGCAACGATACCGGCTGACGAAAACGGCGTCGACGTCGAAGGAAAAACAGGAGGGGGCTCGCTGTCCCGCAGGTACACAGCAAGGCTTATTAACTTGAGTCCTTTATCTCATGGGGAACACAATATTACAGCTTCGGTCGACTTCAGCACGGTAGAAGAGTTCACATCAGAGCGAGCACAGGACGAAGCCAGGATGGACTGAGTGAGAAATCTCTTGCACGACAGGGTTACAAAAATATATACTCCAACATGTTGGGCGCCTCAGCCCTGAGGGGCGCCTCGACAACGACCGCCTGGTTGGACGCCTTCAGAACGAGTCATGGAATAAGTATACTTATTCGAGTGAGCGCTGGGCCTCTCTAAATGCGACGTCTGGGCAGGAGCTGCGTGCGCATCCTGGCGCATGCTCCCTCCCTTCTGGCCTTCTGGAGGCAGCAAGCCTGGGGGCTTACAGTATGAATCTAGAATTTCGGAGAGTTTCTTAGGTAGCACTTGGGAGAGCTTATGCTTTAATCCTTCGTGCCACACTTTGTCGAACGCTTGGGTTACACCGAGAAAGATGGCGGAGCATACTTTTTTCCTCAAGGGCTTGTTCAATTGTATTGACAAGCCTGTGAACTTGATATAAGTATAAATGCAGTACTTATAAATCCTTCTTCTACATTCCCATGTTCGTAAATAATTTTCAATATTTCTATCGATATTTCAAATATTGATATTTTTTCCCGATAACATCGCAGCATCGATATTTCGTCTTAAATTGGTATCGATAAAAATATCGATCCCTTGCTGTAATTATGGTGGAATGAGGGAAGAGTGCTTCATAGCGGAAGTCCCTCTCCTCCCCAGTGACGTAGTGTTCGAGTCAAGGCGCTGGTGCTTCAACCTGAAATAATATATTATCATGCCTTTAATAAAACCCGTCTAAACAATTAGCCCTGAAACAGCCTGAAACATATTTTTACCGACCGATTTGAGACATTTTTCGAGGAATCTCGTGTCACGATTTAAAAACGGAAACCAAGCCGTTTCCGGAACCTTTGAAGACAACCATACTTGGAAATGTCTGCTGGGTCTTTCTGTGGTTTGGCCGGTAAAAATACGGTGTGTCCAAGCACCTGCCACCGATAAAATATCGGCCGATTTTTTTCCGACCGTCCGAAATCGGTGTGTGTGTGCAATTAGCTATCAAAGT
The DNA here is from genome assembly GCA_019603395.1 of Cyrtorhinus lividipennis. Classification (NCBI taxonomy): domain Eukaryota; kingdom Metazoa; phylum Arthropoda; class Insecta; order Hemiptera; family Miridae; genus Cyrtorhinus; species Cyrtorhinus lividipennis. The sequence continues at coordinate 11,296,057 of CM034001.1, forward strand.
GCAAGGACATTCAGGTTCTGTTTTGGGTGATGAAGCTGAATAGTTGTGAGGGAGATTTGACCAGAGTCAAATAGACCCCCCATGACCAAAATTCCTGCTGGCCAAAACTGGGGACAGCCATTTTAGTTTATTATTCATCCAGTAATTTTGTTTTTTATTTTATTTCTATTTAGTTACAAAAATATCACAAATGAAACTTTACACCTTACAGTTTACGTTGAATTTCCGTAAACTATAGAAGATTATAGTAGGAAAAAATAATTTTCCCTTATGAGCTCAATGGCTGAGTAATCAACCAATGATTTTGTTTTCTATGCATCATGAAACGCAAACTGACAATTCATGAGCCAATCGACAAAAAACATGGGTTGATTATTTAATGAGTAATAAACCGAAACTAAAATTGCCCTTTTTGCCCATCTTGACCCTACTCCCCCCCAAATTTGGTAGGGTCTTGGGCTTAAAAAGTTTCCAGGAGCAACTAGAGCCAAAAACAGGTCATCTACAAAATTTCAGATTTTTAGTTGATTGTCTTCTACCAAAATCGGCGTGGACTTGCTAATTTTAATCTAGATTAAACGCCCAGAAAATAAATTTTGGGCCGAATTTGTTTTTTTTTTTTTTTCATGAAAACAGGCTGTATATTTAAGGAATAACCAACCAAAACACCAACGTTGGCGCTCGGAACTGGCATCATCGAGGAAAGCAGAGGGCGAACAACACTGAACTGTTCAGTTGGCAACATTGATCCAACCAAGCAACCTCCTCGTGCGGCCATGTTGCTCCAGTCCATTTTGTTACGAGCTACGAGCTAGGATGGTAAGCGCCCTTCATACTTTTTCCAACTATATCCAAATAATCCGTTGTATTTGCTGTGTGTTTCATTCATTTTGTTTGAATCTTATTCAACATCTTCGTTGCAATCTTTGGTTCAACTAAATTCTTAGTTTTCAAATCTGAAAAAATTCTCATTCTAGTGAAGGCCAGGCCGCACATCGTGGCGTTGTCCACGTTGCTTCTTTTTTAATTTCGCTGATCATTCTCCCGTAGGATGGCATGCTTTGTTCGTTTTACTGTGATTGTTATGACCTGTGGCTTCGGAATTGATGAATTGAGCCAATTGATTCTGATTCCGTGGCTCATGGGCATAACTCACTCGAATGCTAACCCCATCGTATTTCTCCCGTCTCATGGGTAATAGGTGGTCAGTTACTGTAAAAACCCATTCCGGATTCGGGATGGCCGCATGACTGACATGAAATCTGCCGTCCCGGAAACGAGCCACCTGATACGTTGTTCACGAGACGTACATGAGTCCCGAACAGTTCTCTTGAAAGGTAAACATGACCTCAGTTTGAAATTTCATTACGTGGACCGTGGACACTTGTACAGCTCGTAAATATAACATTAGTATTGTATGGCAAGTAATTTGCTATCCCGACCAAGTGTTGTCCTGTCTCTTGCACTTGTACGTCCACATGGCTCTGGCTGCTGTGGCGTTTTTGGAGGGTCTTGAAGGGTATCAAGTTCCGGGTGTACATTAGGTTTGCGCTTAATATTTTCAATCTGAGCACAGGCCGACGTTGATTCTGAAATACCAGTACTAGACCCCCTTAGGCCATGTGGCCCATTACAGTCTACCCTCGCCATAGTTGTGCGCTTGATCATTTGGGAGCCCTGCTTTATGGCTTCCCTGTATATCAGGCCTCCACCCTCTCCCGGCGTTTGCCTGCCTGTGGCAGCACAGGATGGACCTCGTGGAGGTGCTGGGTTTAGCAAGGGGTCTTTCTATTCTCTCTGCTCTGCTAGGGCGTACTAAGCCCTCTTCAGCCCTGTTAATAAATCCAGTAGGGCTTTCATCGCCTCGGGGTTGGTCCTGTAACGTGGAAAGCATGGCAAGGTGGTAAATTAATGATGGAAATGCGGGCGACTCCATTGAAAACTAGTTCTAGTGTAGCTGCTCTTTCCCCAATCCCTTCGAAGCCTATAAAATACGTTCATCGTTCGTTTCGACCAGGTAATTTATTTAATTAGTGAAAGGAGTTGACGCATGCAACTATTGAGTAGGGCTGCACACACGTGGTACAGTCCCTAATTATAGTTTTGCTAGAGCACTTTTGAGAGGGTTCGCTGACTCCTTTGTGATCCATACAAAGAGTTAGAAAGTAACCTCCCTACAGTTCTTCTCTTATAAGGAAATTTTTGAATAATTTCCTGAATTGTGTTTTTGATTGATCTTGTGATCAGTGCACGCACCCCCGAAAATCGATGTATCGAACTAGGATGATTCCAGATTGTTTTCCATCTCTTATCAATATCGCATCTAACGCTATATCGGGGGTTACCGATTGTGGCCTTAAGATAATGGTCAAAACTAATGTTCAAGGAGCATGTTCGACGTGAATTTCATGTTCTGAACATAACACACAGCAAGGTGGGAGAATGAGAATGTCTATTTTGAAAGTAGGTTTAGGTATTTTACGAAACCCTGGTCCTGTGGGATATCATTGTTCACCCAATTTTGATCGACGAATCAGTTTAAGTAAGATTTAGACCAATTGCCGTAAAAGAGTGAGGGCATGGGTGAAGGCGGGCATTTCGGAGATGGACGATTTCTGGGGACCAAGTTGTGTTTGGGGTTTGAGTTCAACATGAATTTTAGATCAATTGAGGAGTCATGTGAAGACTACCAACAATCAACGAAGGATATTGTTACGTAGCAAGCGTCAGTACTGCCTCACCAATGCTTTTTTTGGTAGCAGGGGGGTTCTGGATAAATTATTTATTGATTATAGTAATATTACCTCTTGCCAAGGGCCAGGCTGTAACGCTATAACGATTATTGGGGTTGCGTGCACTGATGTCAAGATTTACCCGTTTTGGTTGGTTATTCCTTGAATAATCAACCTATGTTTTCATGCAAATGGTCAACCTCTCCGATTCGGCTCAAAATTTTTTCTGGACGTTTCATGGTGTCTAGATCAAAAAAGGTCAATGTCCGTCCGCCGTCCACGCCGTTTTTGGTAGGAGAAAATTTTCTAAAAATCTGAAATTTGGGTCAGGGGTTTGTTCCCGGCCTAGGACGGTCCTCCAAACTTTTCAGCCCAATCGGACCAAATTTGGGCGGGGTAGGGGCCAAAATGTGTTTTTTGAAAAATGGATTTTCGAGATTTTGGGCGATCTAGGCGAGTGGGGTATCATTTTCCACTAAATTTTGGACGCTGAATCAAATGAAATGGGTCCCAGAACGATCGGCGCCCACTGGAAGAAGTCATGGGTCAAATTGGGTATATATTACCCATTTTGAATATGTGTTTTTGAGATTTCTGGAACCTAGGCGTGTGGGGTATCATTTTCCGCTAAATCTTCGAAGCTGAATCCAATGAAGTGGGTCTCAGGACGATTGGCACCCACTGGGAGAAGTTATGGGTCAAATTGGGTATATATTACCCATTTTAAATATGTGTTTTTGAGATTTCTGGAACCTGGGCGTGTGGGGTATCATTTTCCACTAAATTTTGGATCCTGAATCGATTGGAATGGGTCTGGGACCCGCCGCACCCACTTTTTCCCCCATTTCCCCCATGTTGAAGAAATGAGTCTCCATGCGCCTGGTCCAAGGAATAACCAACCCCTGTGTAAGAATTTGCAGCGTTTTTCTTGTAATGAAGTAATTTTGTCAATCAGCCATGTGATATGAACTCAACCTATTGATGGACAATTATTGGCGTGTTGTTGATAATTGAAATGAACTGATTTGTGATATTTACCGATTACCGATTTGTGTGCATGAATGCTCTGCTGAGAAGAGGCTTAGCCCAAAACTTCAAAATGTCCAGTTGATTCGTTTGCAGTTTTACGCTTCTAATAACCTTTGCTTAGTCCTACTCGTGAACGTTTGATATGTCATTTGAACTTGACATTTTTTGTTGCAGTCTCATAGGAAGTTCAGCGCCCCTCGTCACGGGTCGATGGGGTTCTACCCCAAGAAGAGATCGGCTCGTCATCGTGGTAAGGTCAAGGCTTTCCCCAAAGATGACCCCAGCAAACCTGTCCATTTGACGGCCTTCATCGGTTACAAAGCGGGTATGACCCACGTTGTTCGTGAAGCTGATCGTCCTGGTTCGAGTGAGTATGCCTAGTCATGAATTCAACTAATTTAGATCACCAAATAATCATGATTGAATCACCCCTCCCCCCAATCATTCGCCTGTTGTTTGATCAAGTTTTTCCGTTAACTTTTTAGAAATCAACAAAAAGGAGATTGTCGAGGGTGTGACCATCATTGAAACACCTCCAATGGTCGTTGTTGGGGCTGTTGGTTACATCGAAACCCCCAATGGTCTCCGTGGTCTGGTAACAGTTTGGGCCGAACACATTGCTGAAGAGTGCAAGAGGCGGTTCTACAACAACTGGTGAGTCACAATTATAATGTGGTTAGGGGCGTTGCGTTCATATCAATATTTCTCTCCATCAATATTGAATGCAAGTATCGTTATTCCAATGATATTAAGTATCGATATTCCCAATAACAATTTGCACAACAACTCCAATTTTGCATTCTTTGTCAATAAATAGCCAAATTTTACTTTTAGTGAGCAATTGCGGTTCACAAGCAAAAGAATGTCGTCAAATAAACGGGGATACAATAGAGTAAACGAAAACATCCAAAAAGCTACAACACTCGTGTGTTGGTCTGTGGGCTGTGAAGGTTGGCCCAGCCTAATAACCAGTGTTAGTTGTTAAGTCTAGAAAATTATTATGGACCGTACAACTTCTGGGGATCACGTTGACATTCTCACCCAGGTTCGATGATAAGATGTATATCAATGACGGCTCTGATAAAAATTTTTATAGACCCACCGAACAAATCCATTAAAAATCAGTATCCGATTATCAGGTTGAAAATATCGATGTCCGGATAATATTGGAAGGGAAATATCGTTTATCGGAACGAAATCATCGATGTTTTCAAATATTGATAGTATCGCAATGTCCCTTAATGTGGCGTTTTTTATATCTGCCTTCTTAATTTGCCGGCAATTTCGGATAATTTTAAATCCTGGCACTAACCGTGACTGTAAAGCCTTCCACTGCTTGCAAGAAGGCCTAAACTGCCAATAACGGAGACGTTGTCCTCTGGTTTTGGCGAAGCGGTGTCGCCTCCTCCTCTCAGCCATCTGATGAGGGGGTTTCCGCTTTACTTCATCTTTGTCGCTTTGGCCAATTAAAGGTACAAATCTAAGAAGAAGGCGTTCACCAAAGCTTCCAAGAAGTGGTCGGATCCTCTAGGAAAGAAGCAGATTGAAAAGGACTTCTCTAAGATGATCAAATACTGCAAAGTCATCCGTGTCATTGCCCACACGCAGGTAAGCCTTGGTTTTGATGATTTTTGGTTCTGAAATAAGTTAAGGATCACTTTGAAGTCTGCTGTTGACAATTGCCTCGTGCTTTGCCGTCAGCAGCGATGGTTAAGCATTGTGTTGTGTACACTCTGTGGCCATGACTTCACACATTAAACCCATTCAGTCTTTCGGGATTGTCATGGAACTCTGCATATTCCATAGCCTGTTTGGAGCCCATTGGGCTGTTACCATCCGGACAAACCATGCAGTGAACATTCAATCATAAGATGTTGTCAATCCTTCTAATTGCATTAGAATGTGAGTATATTATCCATTACTAGTTACTTGAAGCGTTGGATGACTCCTACGTTGCTCAGAAGTCCGAGCAGAACTCCGCATATTCCGTAGCCTGTTTGGAGCCCATTGGGCTGTTACTATCCGGACAAACCATGCAGTGGACATTGACACTATTCATCAAAGCGTGAACTAGTTCATATTACTTATAAAGCATTGTTCACCCTGTTACTGGCAGTGGGTTCCTACATCCATCTGACGTCTGCTGCTGACAAACGCCTCGCGCTTTGACGTCAGCAGCGATGGTTATGCATCGTGTTCTGTACATTGTGTGGCCATGACTTCAAAAACTAAACCTGCTCGGTCCTTCCGAGTAGAACTCTGCATATTCCATAGCCTGTTTGGAGCCCATTGGGCTGTTACTATCCGGACAAACCATGCAGTGGACATTGACACTATTCATCAAAGCGTGAACTAGTTCATATTACTTATAAAGCATTGTTCACCCTGTTACTGGCAGTGGGTTCCTACATCCATCTGACGTCTGCTGCTGACAAACGCCTCGCGCTTTGACGTCAGCAGCGATGGTTATGCATCGTGTTCTGTACATTGTGTGGCCATGACTTCAAAAACTAAACCTGCTCGGTCCTTCCGAGTAGAACTCTGCATATTCCATAGCCTGTTTGGAGCCCATTGGGCTGTTACTATCCGGACAAACCATGCAGTGGACATTGACACTATTCATCAAAGCGTTATTAGTTCATATTACTATATAAAGCATTGTTCACCCTGTTACTGGCAGTGGGTTCCTACATCCATCTGACGTCTGCTGCTGACAAACGCCTCGCGCTTTGACGTCAGCAGCGATGGTTATGCATCGTGTTCTGTACATTGTGTGGCCATGACTTCAGAAACTAAACGTGCTCGGTCCTTCCGAGCAGAACTCTGCATATTCCATAGCCTGTTTGGAGCCCATTGGGCTGTTACTATCCGGACAAACCATGCAGTGGACAATCTCATTTAATCGATGATACCTATACATGTTTTCTTTCGTATTTCAACAATCAAGCACTACTTCCATCCTGTAGTATGTATTGTAATGACTACAGGAACTGTCCACAGTGCTCATATTGTCGTTCTGAATATATGTCATGCTTGAAAGATGTATGATTTTAAGCTACGGTTCGGAACAACAGTAATGTCAATCGACTCATAGTGATAATTATCCTCTATTTACCTCCAAATGATGAGTCTTATTCATCTTGGTCTGTGTTGATGAAGATAGTTGATTAACGTTGAAACTCTGATGGGGTATAAGAGTCACCTCTTATCTCTGAACACTTGCAAGCTTTTCCGTTAGCTTGTTCTTATCCAAATGTCGTCGTGTCCAGATGAAGCTCCTGAAACAGAGGCAGAAGAAAGCGCACATAATGGAGATTCAAGTCAACGGTGGCACCATTGCTGACAAGGTCGCCTGGGTCCGTGAGCATCTCGAAAAATCCATCCCAGTTAACAACGTGTTTGGAGCTGACGAGATGATTGATTGCATCGGAGTGACAAAAGGAAAAGGGTTCAAGGGTGAGTTAATTTATCTAACTCATAACTGCATTTTTCCAGCAGCGTAAAGTTTAGTAAAAAGGGAACACTCTGCTACTGAACTTTAGCTTGAAGCTTGGCTCTAACCTGATCCTCTGTTCTCGGCTCGAAAGAGGCAATCCTGCGCAGCTGTTTGCCAATACCGAATGATGATCTTAACATTTCAACTTGGTCTGTGTTGATGAAACTAGTTGATTACTCCGAAATTCTGATTAATTCTCAACTGCTGAGATGCGTTTCACTTGAAACCCTGTGGATTTGAAACCAGATTCCTCTTTACAGGTGTCACTTCCCGTTGGCACACGAAGAAATTGCCCCGTAAGACTCACAAGGGTTTGAGGAAAGTCGCCTGTATCGGAGCCTGGCATCCGTCCCGAGTCCAGTTCACCATCGCTCGTGCTGGTCAAAAGGGCTACCACCACAGGACGGAGATCAACAAGAAGATTTATAGGATTGGCCAGGGAATCCACACTAAAGACGGCAAGGTGAGTTGGCATGATGGCATTTTGATTTGGTCATTCATTGAATAATCAACCTATGTTTTCATGCCAAAGGTAAACCTCTCCGATTCGGCCCACATTTTTTTCCTGGGTGTTTCGAAGTGTCTAGTTCTAAACAAGCGAATGTCCGCCCGCCGTTTGTGCTAAGTTTGGTAGTAGAAAAATAAATAAAATCTGAACAAAAATAAATCTGAATTTGGGTCAGGGGCCTGTTCCGGGCTCTAGTTGGTCCTCGCAACTTTTCAGCCCGACCGGACCAAATTTGGGCAGGATAGGGTCTAAATGTGTATTTCGATAAATGGATTTTCGAGATTTTTGGCGATCTAGGCGTGTGGGGTATAATTTTCCACTGAATTTTGGACGCTGAATCCAATGAAATGGTGTCCCGGAACGAATGGCGCCCTCTGGATAAGGTTATGGAACATTTTGGGTAGCTATATACCCATTTCAAATGTGTTGAGATTTCAGGTAACTAGGCGTGGGGGGGTATCATTTTGCACTAAATTTTGGAAGCTGCATTGATTAAAATTGGTCCGGGACCCACCACACTCACAATTCCCCCATTATCCTCGTGTCGTAGAAATCTCCATGCGCCTGGTCCGAGGAATAACCAACCCGTGTAAAATAATTTGAAGCGTTTTAATTACTGCGGAAGTCATGTGTTCGGTATGTGATGATATCAGCGATGTTGCGACCTAACTATTGTGAGGAGACGCCCGCTGCTGCCTTCCTTCTGATTGTCGACACATGACTACTCCACGATTGAACTAACAGGGATTCAAGAGAGATTTCGTTATAATTACTGACTTTAGAGAAGAGTATCTGCAAATTGATGGCCACCTGAGCTAGCTCCACCTTGTAAAAAGGCGATTGTTGATTTTGACCAATAACTCCTCCTATACCTAATCTTTAGTAGCATAACGAAGCCGAGACAGCGTGGTATTAGGTAGATGCATTCCGATTCTTCCGGAACGAGCATTAGATCGAACAAAATTGTCGTACAAGTTTGTTTGCAGTCCTTGCCGGTTAACCCCCCATTTCGGGCGTACCATAAACGTTAACTCGGGTTAATATTTAATGCACGTCTTGAAGTAATTTTTTTGTTGTGTAAATTAAGTATTATCGAATCGAGACAAAAATATCAGGTCTGATTCAGGGGAAATGTGTTGAAATTGAGCGATTTTAAAAGATTCCTCAAAATTGAAATTGGGATACAGTGCCAACTCGCCAAGTTTATGTTACAAGTGTGCTTGTTTTGGTTCGTTATTCCTTGGATAATGTTTTAATTCCTATGTTTTCATGCAAAAGGTCAATCTCCCCAATTCGGCCCAAACTTTTTTCCGGGTTTTTCAAAGTGTGTAGATAAACAATGTCAAATGTCCGTCCGCCGTCCACGCTGACTTGGGTTAGGAATTTTTTTTTTAAAATCTGAAATTTTGGTCCCTGGTTTTAGTTGGTCATCGAAACTTTTCAGCACGATCGGACTAAATTTGGGTGGGGTAGGAGTCAAAATGCGTATTTCGAAAAATGGATTTTTTTTTTAGATTTTTCGCGATCTAGGCGTGTGGGGTATCATTTTCCACTGAATTGACAGAATGATTGGCACCCACCGGAAGAAGTTATGGGTGAAAAGGGGTATTTATCTACCCATTTTGAATATGTGTTTTCGAGATTTTTGGTACCTAGGCGTGTGGGGTGTCATTTTCACTCCCTGCTTACCTCTCATTTTCCCCTTGTTGATGAAATGAAGTCTCCATGCGCCTCCATGGTCCGAGGAATGACCAACCCGTGTGAAAGAATTTGCAATGAACATCTCTCAAAAGTAATTTCAACTCTTGAACTTCTCAACCCAGAATGAATAAGAAAGACAGTTGTTGTTTTGTTTGATACGTCCTCTCTTCTAAACCCCCTTTATGGGAATTTGAGCGACTTCGATGATGAATTGCTCAAAAAAATGGTTAGAACTCTGACCGCACGTGACGATCTATCTAGGGCGGTCTGAGATGTTGCTCAAATATCCCCTTTGAACAATCTTTTTCCAATCGTTATGTAATTACTGTAAATGCCTTCAATACTTGTTTTACTCAAATTTAATCTCTCTCAAATTTATGTAGAGTTCTAGTTACGTTCTACATTTTACTTCTTTCATTATTACTTTTCACATAGTCATTTCAGATGAATGAATGAAGTGTTATTAAATGCATTTTCAGTAACACGTACACAAAAACATGGGTTGATTATTCAAGGAATCACCAACCGATACGCTGCAAATTCTTACAGAGGGGTTGTTAATTCCTCGGATTATAGGAGCATGGAGACTCATTCCAATCGATTCAGCGTCGAAAAATGAGTGGAAAACTGTACCGCACTCGCCTAAGTCGTCGGAAATGTTGAACATGAAAGTGAACACAGAGTGAGTGAATGTGTGTTGTTCATATTGAATGTTGAAGAAGTGGGTGTTGAGGGTACCGGACCCATTCCAATCGATTCAGGGTCCAAAAATTTAGTTGTAAATGAAACCTCACACGTCTAGGAACCAGAAATATCGAAAACACACACTCGAAATGGGTAGATAGGTACCAATAACCTCTTCTGGTGGGTGCCAATCGTTCCGATACCCGTCTCATTGGATTCCGCGTCCAAAATTTAGTGGAAAAAGATCTTCCACACGCCTATATCACCAAAAATCTCGAAAATCCTTTTTTCAAAAAACATTTTGACTCCTACCCCGCCCAAATTTGGTCCGATCGGGCTGAAAAGTTTCAAGGACCAACTAGACACGGACACTAGACTAGGACGGACCCCTGACTCAAATTTTTGATTTTTAGAAAATTGTCTACAACCTAAGTCGGCGTACGGCGGACGGACATATGACTTTTTTGATCTAGACACTTTGAAACGCCCGAAAAATTTTGTGGGCCGAATCGGAGAGATTGACTTTTTGCATGAAAACATAGGTTGATTATTCAAGGAATAACCAACCAAAATGGGAAATCTTGATGGTAAAATTACAAAATTACGTTGGAAGCAAAAATAAAACATTTCAGTAACATCTAGGCAGAATCCCCCTCCCTCTCCAATAAAAATTAATTATCCGATCATTATTCGCTATTGATATTTATTAGCCGCTTAGCATCTAGTTTTTAGATTTTCGAATTTTATTGGAATTTGAATTTATGGTTTATTGGTCCGCTGCGTTAAGTTATAATATATCTTAAAAGTCCTGTAGATGCCAACTTGTATGCTGCGTTGAACTGAACACGTTTATAGTCGCCTTGTATATACGTCCCACTGTGCACTGAAAGTAGAGCAACTTCAATGATGAACTACTAGAAATATTATGGTTAGAACATCCCTGACTCGTGTGATGATCTATCTAGGGCGGTCTGAGTCGTTGCTCCTCTTTTTCGTTTACATTTGGAGGTTATTTATTGTGCTCCATTCAAAACTATCTATATTTACAGGTCATCAAAAACAACGCCTCGACCGAGTACGATCTCTCTGACAAGAGTATCACCCCCATGGGAGGTTTCCCCCATTATGGAGAGGTCAACAACGACTTCATTATGCTGAAGGGCTGCTGTATGGGACCCAAGAAGCGAGTCATCACTCTTAGAAAGGTAAGCCCCACCACCTTTAGTCACTGAGTTAGTTACTCAAGTTGGGTTTGGATTTTCTAAAATGAACTGCGATAAATGTTTTCTTGGCCACCAAGTTGAGAATTTTGTCATATCGCTCTTCACGACGCGTCCGTCATGCGGCTGATCGTCTTGAAAGGAATTTCTGTAAGGAAAGGAGGACCTCTCCAGCCTCCAGTTGGGGGGAACTTTCAGGAATTTGATTAGCTTGATCACTGCATGCAATCCACCTCGAAAACAACCTACGTATCTCAAAGGCTACCATAAAAACCAGCATCAATCCCAGTTGTTTTGAGGGGGTGGGGCGTGAACCAAAGGAGGACCCTAATTCGGCCGTTTTTGAGCGTTATTATGGAAATTACTAGGGTTCATCAGCGTTACTATGGAAATTACTAGGGTCCATCAGATCTACGTTGACGAACAATAGAATTTAACATTTTAATTGAGGGAAAAGTATATTATGATGCATGAACCCAGCGGCTTCTCTCTAGTCAGATTTTACCGTGATGATCCACTTTTTGCCGACATAACAATACTGACAGCTAATTAGCTGGTTGATATTTCAAAATGATAGGTCTGATGTAAAATCTGACGAAGAATACTTTTTAGCCGTTTGACAGTAGTCGCCCCTCTTCTTGAGTCATCGCAAGATAATAGATAATTCAAAATTAGTGAACTTTTAATTTTTTTTAAATCAATTTATTATAAAATTATACAGGGTGTTTCACGTGTTGTTCCCAAAAATTGGTCGAGAAATTGAATTTTCATGAAATTTTGGGTGAAATCCGAATCTGCAATATAAACTCGCAAATTCTTTCACAGGGGTTGGTTATGCCCTCGGACCAGGCGCATAGAGACTCATTTCTTCAACAGGGGAAACTGAGGGAAACGATGATAGATAAAGATTTTGACCCGTAACTTCTTCCGATGGGACCCATTTCATTGGATCCAGCGTCCAAAATTTAATGGAAAATCATACCCCACACGCCTAGATCACCAAAAATCTCGAAAATCCGTTTTTCTAAAATCACGTTTTGACCCCTACCCCACCCGAATTTGGTCCGATCGGGCTGATAAGTTTTGAGGACCAACTAGAGCCGCAACGAACCGCTGACCCAAATTTCAGACTTGTAACTAATTTTCTGCTATCAAAGTCAGCGTGGACGGCGGACATTTGCTTATTTTGATCTTGACTCCTTGAAACGCGCAGAAAAAATATGTTGGGCTGAATAGGAGAGATTGACTTTTTGCATGAAAAATGTAGGTTGATTATTCAAGGAATTGGAGTTACAATTTTTAAGAGATGGCTAGTGTCTCCAGCGTGGGGTGCGCAAATATGATATTTGAAATCCTTGCAAAAAGATCGAAATAATCGAAAAGAGTTTGTTCATTCCCATTAGAATGATTTTAGGAGGGGGAACATCCATCGTGGGACATCCTGTGTAATTCTTCAAATCTTTTACTAAGCATTAGGTATGATGGAGCATTATTTTCACTTTAAAAACTATAGTAAGTCCGAAACCTTGATATTCGCGTTATTACGTAGAATATGAGCGTACTTTGGAATGTCCTCCTCTCCTTATTTACTAAGAAGCAAGTACAAGCTTTCCACCCAATGGGACTGGTGAAATCCTTGTTATAACTTGATGTCTTTGACGTTAATCTGAATAATTTTTGACGTTCAAGTACAGTTCAAACTGGTGCATGATTAGTGCGCCAATGGTGAATGTGATGATAACCTGATAGGGACATCTGCACTTCGTTGATGAATTATCATTTTCCTGATTCACTATTTCAATTTGGCTCGATGAAATAACGATTTTTCGTGAATAATGTGTTTCGTATAATCTGACACATATTTCTTTTTTGTTCCATGTCCGCACGCAGTCCTTGTTGGTGCACACGAAGCGTGTTGCTCTTGAGAAGATCAACCTCAAATTTATCGACACCTCGTCCAAATTCGGCCACGGACGGTTCCAGACTCCTGCCGACAAAACCGCCTTCATGGGTGTTCTCAAAAAGGACAGGATCAAGGAAGAGGCGACCGCCTAGAGCTCTTCCTTATTCATTTTATACGTATTGACTTATCCACCATGGTGAATAAAGGTTGCGTTTCTAAGATCTGTTTTTTCCAAAATTCCAAAACACCAATGTTATCAACTTTTTGGTAAAAACGAATATCATACAGCATCGAGTATCATTTCAAGTACCATTCGCATTCGTGCTCTAGTTAGGGCACCTTTTGTTAAAACTGACCCCTGAAATCATCGTTTATTATTATGTTTTCATGCAGCTTCAGAGGCTCTTTTTCAATGGTTCAAGGTGCTGAAGTTCAGAGATCTCTGAGACACAGCCACCATCATAAAAACTTTCAGGGATGCTCCGAGATATGAGCTTCAATTCCTGGAAAAATGATGCATAAGAATGCGGAAAAAACTCGTATTAAAAATCGCCTTTTGGAAAACTCGACATGGTCAACAGGCGTACGACTAGAGAGGTGCCAAATTGCTTAACGCTCTGCCACACAACATAAGAACTGTAGGCTAACTTTAATTCTTCAAAAAGGAGCACAAGGCATTTATATATATATGTACATGAAGCAATAATACTATCACCCTTCAAAACTGGCGCTTGGAAGGTCGGGCTGGCCTGAGGGTGAGGGGGACGGGTTATTCACTGTCTACTGGGCGGAGGGCCTTGTCATTGCTGCCTGTGCGCAGAAGATCCACCGACGGGGGCTCACCTGCGCCAGAATCACCACAGCCAGGCAGCTTAAAAGGCCATTGCTGCCTTCAGTACCATCAGTCCCTGAAGAGGATTGCAAGGAGGATTGCGGTAACGCTCCTCTGGGTGCCGGGTCATCGGGGTATTCGAGGGAACGAGGATGCCAACCTCCTAGCCAAGCAGGGGTGGGCGTCCTCTCCTATTGGTCCTGATTGACCTCCGAATGCTACCTGAACCAGCAGGTCGGATTGTGAGAGCGCTCACAAGTGGCTGAATACTGACAGAGGCAACCAGGCCTCAGGCAGTCCATACTCCTTATCTCTCACATAACTCAATAGGGCAAAGGCCCTCCTCACGTCTAGCAGGAGGGAGCATAGAATCCTCCCCTCTATGTACACTGTTCACTGCCCTCTCAGGTACCACATGGGCAAATCGGAGACAGTGGACTGCCGCTGGTGTGCTGAGGAGACAGCTGTGTCCGGCATTCGCTGCCACTCGGATCTTCTGTAAAGGGCTACCCAGCCCAGCTGACGTCCCAAAGATGGCCCCTGACGGAATCCTCCGCTACCTTAGGGAAGCGGGGATCTCGCGGGTGTTTTATTAGTAAGGGTGGACGGGAACAATAGGCCCATGGAGGTCGCAGCGCCCAGGGGCAGTACTGCCCTCTGCCCTCATAGAGGGGGGGGGGGGGGGGTCACCCTTCAAAAGGGTTCGAGTGAATATAAAACTATATAACTCCTTCCCCACAGTACAAGTGTTTTGACTTCCAGTGAGGAGTTATTATAGATATTATAGAATTATTTTGAATGTTCTATAATGTACACATTTACAAATGAAGGCAATTAACGAAATAAATTAACGGGTTTTAATGTTTGCTAATAATTCCATACTCGCAATCTCGGCCTAGTTTGCATGCGACGGGTTGTGGTTGGGAAATAAGCGAGGGTCGATCCTATAAAATTCACGAAAATCACCGATGACCGCAGCGAGGCAGGAAACTCGCCGACGAGAAAGGCCGCAAGGCCGGTGACAAGGTCGTCCTTCCCTCAGAAAGATCCGAGCAACGTGGATTGACTGGAAAATATCGATACTTTGTTGCAATAACCAATCGATGTTTTTATTCGATATTGAAAATTACCCCAAGGCCAAAGCATCATGTTATACAAACGTAATCCTGCTTGGTAATATGCCGAGCCAGTGACAAGAGCAAAAATGCAAAATTAATGCTGCTGTTTATTTTTCCATTATTTACGGATTTTCGTCCTTTTGGAGTTGCATACACAACCCCAAAATGGGAAATGATAAGACAATTCACCTCCCTAAGGTCTATGGTCTTATGCCACCCAGATGATACTTTATCCATACAGTACAAAGGCTGCATATTCTTTCACACTTGTTGGTTATTCCTCGAACCAGGCGCATGGAGACTCATTTCTCCATTATGGGGGAGACTTTGGTTGTGGCGGGTCCCGGACCCATTTCAATCGATCCAGGGTCCAGAATTTAGTGGAAAGTGATACCCCACACGCCTAGGTACCAGAAATCTCGAAAACATTATATTCAAAATGGGTAATAGATACCCATTTTGACCCATAACCTCTTCCAACGGGTGCCAATCGTTCTGGGACCCATCACATTGGATTCAGCGTCCAGAATCTAGTGGAAAATGATACCCCACACACCTAGATTGCAAAAAATCTCAAAAATCCATTTTTCAAAATTCACATTTTGACCCTTACCCCACCCAAATTTGGTCCGATCGGGTTGAAAAGCTTCGAAGACTAACTAGAGCCATGAACGGACCACTGACCAAAATTTCAGATTTTTTGAATAATTTCTACTAACAAAGTCGGCGTGGACGGCGGACGGACATTTGCTAATTTTGATCTAGACACCTTGAAACGTCCAGAAAAAAAATTTTGGGCCGAATCGGAGAGATTGACTTTTTGCAAGAAAACGTAGGTTGATTATTCAAGGAATAACCAACCAACAGAATGTCTAGGAAAGAGGTTGATAACTCCCTCAAACCCTTTTCATGTAAGTAAAAAGTGAAATGTAGTTGTCAAATTCATTTGTCAATGTTGTTCATGATAGCAAATAGCCTTTTCTTCTTGACAAGGATTTCATAGGCCGGTCAACCTCAGATATGAGTTGATCTTTGCATACCCAGTTTGTAGTGCAATGTTAGTGTCAAGAACAACAAATGTGTTAGGATGAGAATCGGAGATGATCTGTACAAATTTAGCGTTAAATATCTCCCAACAGTTGGTGGTTTGATCAGAAACGACGGCCCATAAAACTGGTGGTACGTAATTTTGTCATTTATCGGTGTCACATGGGCGTCACCCCTTCCTTTGATCATTTTTTTGTAGTAACATGTATTATGTTTTTACCACGTTCGATGCTGTAAAATAAACATTTTAATTAATTTCAAAATTTTCCTATGATCCTATGTTGTTCACAAATACTAGAAAGAGATCAAATAACAACTGAGCGGACATTCTAAATTCAGTAGCATTCACATAACGACATTTTTTGTAAAATATGTACTATAAAAGCGTACAGAATCATGCGTCAATTTTAAAATGCCGTAAAAATATGCGACCACTTGCTCAGGAGGCTCTTTAAACCGCTAAATTTAAATGCCATTTTTGGATTTGGGGCAGCAAAAAAAGGTTGAAAGTGTACACACTTTGTTTAGATTATCATCGAGGAGGTCTTCGATTCACACATAACCGTATTGCCATATATACTGGAATTTTGCATCATAAAAGACGTCACGAGGCGCTGTTACTTTTCCTTTGACCGGAACGAAATAAAGAGGCGGAGAGAAAGTTGAGCAATACGAAAAGAAAAAAAAGACCGGTACCGAGTGAGAGGACTCAACTGTGCTGGTTGGGATCCCCAAAAGAGTGAACGTCAAGTTCCAGTCTTCAGGGTCTCAAGAAGCGCCGAAATGAGCTCTTTTCCCGGTTGTTACATCCACATGTTGCCAAGGGGTCAATTTCCGACGGCTAACCCATTATTTCGCTGGATAAACTAAAAAAAAAGATGAGGTTTTGAAATCACGAAAATATTTCCATTTTTTGTATTTTATGATTTATATTGCAGCCCTGATTGTGGTGGAAAGAGAACAAAATTCAAAGACCTTGCACCTCGCGACTATTGCACAATATAATATAAAATGAAAAGACGCTGCAAATTCGTTCACAGAGGTTGGTTATTACTTAGACCAGGCACATGAAGAGACTCATTCCAGTCGATTCAGCGTCCAAAAATTAGTCGAAAACGATAACCCACACGCCTGAATCGCCGAAAATATCGAACATGGGGAAAACAGTGGGTTTGGCGTGTCCCGGACTCATTCCGATCGATTAAGCACTAACAATTTAGTGGAAAATGATCCCCACACGCCTGAGTACTAGAAATCTCAAAAACCCACCTTCGAAATGGGTAGATAGATACCCATTTTGGCCCATCAGTGGGCGCCAATCGTTCCGGGATCCGCCTCATTGGATTCAGCGTCCAAAATTTAGTCGAAAATGGTTATCCACATGCCTAGATCGCCAAAAGTCTCGATTCATAAACAAATTCATATTTCATAAACATTTTGCCTGACAGGCAAGGATTGGGCAACAGAGAGACAATGTTAGGAGCTTCAAGTGTGAAGGAGTTCCTATCAATACAGGCATTTTTAAAGGTTGAAGAGGGGCTCAATTTTGTTTTCCTCCCTGTTACCCCTGGTCAAAATGTGTGTATCTACCCATTTTGGTTGGTTATCCCTTGAATAATCAACCTATGTTTTCATGCAAATGGTCAACCTCTCCGATTCGGCTCAAATTTTTTTTCTGGACGTTTCATGATGTCCTGATCAAAAAAGGTCGATGTCCGTCCGCCGTACGCCGTCCATCGTCCGCGCCGTTTTTGGTAGTAGAAATTTTTCTAAAAATCTGAAATTTGGGTCAGGGGTGTGTTCCCGGCCGAGACGGGTCCCACTGGAAGAAGTTATGGGTCAAATTGGGTATATATTACCCATTTTGTATATGTGTTTTCGGGATTTCTGGTACCAAGGCGTGTGGGGTATCATTTTCCACTAAATTGTGGACGCTGAATTCAATGATGTGTGTCTCAGAACGATTGGCACCCACCGGAAGAAGTTATGGGTCAAAATGGGTATGTATCCACCCATTTTGTATGTGTCAGGATTTCTGGTGCCTAGGCGTGTGGGGTATCATATTCCACTAAATTGTGGACCCTGAATGAATTGGAATGGGTCTGGGACCCGCCACACCCACTGTTTCGCTCATTCGAGGAATAACCAACCCGTGTGTAAGAATTTGCAGATTTTTTGAATATGTGTTTTCATGATTTTTGGTACCTAGGCGTGTGGGGTGACATTTCCTACCAAATTTCAGACGCTGAATCGATTGGAATGGGTCCGGGTCACGGCACATCCACGTCATTGTCCATTCTTGATATTTTTGACAATTTAGGCGTGTGGAGGGGTATCGTTTCCCGCTAATTTTTGGACGCTGAATTGATTGGAATGAGTCTCCATGCGCTTGTTTCTAGGGATAACTGTAAGCCCCCATGCTTGCTGCCTCCAGAAAGCCAGAAGGGAGGGAGCGTGCGCCAGGATGCGCGCGCAGCTCCTGCCGGGACATAGCATTTGGAGAGAGCTACAGCACTCACTCGTTGCCAAGGAGCCCAAATGGGTGGTTGTTGCCAAGGCGCCCAACATGTTGGAGTCATTTATATTTTGTAACCTGTTGTGCAAGTGCAACTCACTCAGTCCATCCTGGCTTTGTCCTGTGCTTGCTCTGAAGTGAACTCTGCTACCGTGCTGAAGTCGACGAAGCTGTAATATTGTGTTCCCCATGCCATGAGATGATAAAGGACTCAAGTTAATTAAGCCACGCTGTGTACCTTTGGGACAGCATGCCCCCTCCCGTTCTCCCTTTGACGTCGACGCAGTTTTCGTCAGCCGGTATCATTGCACTTGTTCATAAATTGTATTTCATGTATATCATCATTTCATTTGTATTAATTGTATTTTATGCTCCACATGTTGTCTAATTTACTTTGTCGAATTACTTTGTCTTGTATCAATTCTAGCCTAGGTTGAGGCGTATTCTCCTTTGCAAAGTGTCCTTGTTTTCAATTATTCATTTTGTATCAATGTATTTTATGCTCATCCTTGGTATCCCTAATTGCTCAGTCGTAAGTCTTGGACTTACATTGTGTAACCTCTCGCTAGGTCCATTTAAAACCTCCGAAGAAACCCGAATTAAATTATAACAGATTTTAATTCAAGAGAGGCTTACATAACCAACCCCTGTGTATAAATTCGCAGAATTTTCCGTGTCTGCCTGTCTTTTCTCTGTGAACATGTTGCATGGTACACGTATCATTTTTTGCACTTCTTTGTTGGCTCTTTGACGTTGAAACCAATTTGATAGCTATTTTGGCTCGAAGAACGAGAGCTGAAACCGCTGATCATGTTTCAATAACTTAATAACCAATGTCACATTTCATGCTCATTTTGGCAACTTGATACTGAACGTAGTTCATTGTATTTTTCACTTGAGCTAAAGGCCAGAATCAGTAACTGAAGTTCAATCGAAACTTTGCATGAGGCCATGAAATCATTCGAAATAACCAGGATCCACTTAGCCATGAACAATGTTTAATGCGTAAGAATATGCCGCAATCTACTAATGTGGTCTTAAACAGGAAGTTCACTGCTCAGATTTTTGAAGAGGAACATCGTTGTGATTAGAGGTTGGACGAGTTATCACGAGTGCGCCCTCGTTTGTTTGTCAACACGAGTTCGTCGAACCGGAGGCGGCGGATGCGGGCGAATGACGGCTGCTGATCGGTCAAGTCTGAATTGTCGAGGTTGCGACAAGATCCGCCCGGATCGGAAAAATCCCGATACTGTCACAACCTGTGCCTGAAAGTTGTATATTACGTTGGAGTTTCAGCGACTGAACCACATTGTGGGTCTGTCAAAATGAAAAGCATCAGTCACCTCATGGAACATTTCAGGGGGCCATTTTCACGTAACTAAAGATCTAGACACCTTGATACGCAGAAAAAAATGTTGGGCCAAATCAGAGATATTGATTTTTGGTTGGTTATTCCTTGAATAATCAACCTGTTTTCATGCAAATGGTCAACCTCTCCGATTCGGCTCAAATT
Organism: Cyrtorhinus lividipennis; assembly: GCA_019603395.1. NCBI lineage: Eukaryota > Metazoa > Arthropoda > Insecta > Hemiptera > Miridae > Cyrtorhinus > Cyrtorhinus lividipennis. The sequence goes on from CM034001.1 coordinate 11,316,355, forward strand.
TTTTTTCTGGACGTTTCATGGTGTCTAGATCAAAAAAGGTCAATGTCCGTCCGCCGTCCGCCGTACGCTGTACGCCGTCCGCCGTCCGCCGTCCGCCGTCCACGCCGTTTTTGGTAGTAGAAAATTTTCTAAAAATCTGAAATTTGGGTCAGGGGTCTGTTCCCAGCTGAGATGGGTCCTCGAAACTTTTCAGCCCGATCGGACCAAATTTGGAGGGGGTAGGGGTTTTTGAAAAATGGATTTTCGAGATTTTTGGTGATTTAGGCGAGTGGGGTGTCATTTTCCACTAAATTTTGGACGCTGAATCCAATAAAATGGGTCCCAGAACGATCGGCACCCACAGGAAGAAGTTATGGATCAAATTGTGTATGTATTACCCATTTTGAATATGCGTTTTTGAGATTTCTGGAACCTAGGCGTGTGGGGTATCATTTTCCACTAAATTGTAGACGCTGAATCAAATGAAATGGGTCCCAGAACGATCGGCACCCACTGGAAGAAGTTATGGGTCACATTGGGTATATATTACCCATTTTGAATATGTGTTTTTGAGATTTCTGGAACCTAGGCGTCTGGGGTACCATTTTCCGCTAAATCATGGACACTGAATCGATTGGAATGGGTCTGGGACCCGCCGCACCCACCCACCGTTGAACCCCATTTCCCCCATGTTGAAGAAATGAGTCTACTTGTGCCTGGTCTGACGAATAACCAACCCCTGTGTAAGAATTTGCAGCGTTTTTAGTATGAAACTCAAGGTATTTGCATGAATACTTCACTATTATTATGTTCATAAGTTTGCCTTTTTCTGTTTGCAGCACCTCTATAAATTCGTGTACCTACCAAAGTACAACATGCCATTTCTTCAACATGGGGAAAAAGGGGGAAACAGTAGGTGTGGCGGGTATCGGCCTCATTTCGATCGATTCTGGGTCCATAGTTAAGTGGTAAATGGTACCCCATACGCCTAGGTACCAGATATCTCAAAAACACACATTCGAAATGGGTAGATAGGCACCCATTTTGACCCACAACCTCATCCGGAGGTTCCAATCGTTTCCGAATCCATTTGATTGGATTTAGCGCCCAAATCTAGTGGAAAATGATACCCTACACGCCTAGGTACCAGAAATCTCGATAACACACATGCAAAATGGGTAGGTAGGCACCCATTTTGACCCATAACCTCTTCCAACGGGTGGCAATCGTTCTGACACCCATCACATTGGATTCAGCGTCCAAAATTCAGTGGAAAATGACACCCACCACGCCTAGGTACCAGATATCTCGAAAATCCATCTTTCAAAAAACACATCTTGACCCCTATACATCTACCCCGCCCAAATTTGGTCCAATCGGGCTGAAATGTTTCAGGGCCGACTAGAGCCAAGAACGGGTTCCTGACCAAAATTTCAAATTTTTAGAAAATTGTGTATTTTGAAAAATGGATCTTTGATATTTTTGCTGATCTTGGCGTGTGGGTATTATTTCCCACTACATTCCGGACGCTGAATCCAATAAGGCGGGTCCCGGAACGATTGGCACCCACCAGAAGAGGAGATGGTTCAAATGGATATCTATCTACCTATTTCGAAGGTGGGTTTTTGAGATTTCTGGTACCTAGACGTGTGGGGGATAATTTCCACTAAATTTTGGATGCTGAATCTATTGGAATGAGCCTCCGTGCTGCTCCGAGGAAAAACCAACTCCAATGAAAGAATTTGCAGCGATTTCGGTCCAAATTTTTTTCCTAGGCTTTTCAAGCCGTAGGCCGTACACCGTCCACCGTCCACGCCGATTTAGGTAGTAGAATAATTTCTAAAAATCATAAACATGGGTCAGGAGTTTTACTCAATCTTTATTGTCTCTGAATCCAGATTTATTTAATCTTAGGAGATGGTTTGGCATTTTGAAAAGTGAATTGTGCAATAAAGTGAGATTTCAGTGAAATTGCTGGCTCGCAATTTTACAGAGATTGGCTTAAATCCTTGATTAGTGCGGTTTTTTTCGTGGGGATGACTGTTGCTGCCACTTTAGCCAACCACCGATGCTTTCCACGACTTCCAAGACACTTGGCCAACGTTACCGATCAAGAGGACGTGATTTTGGCCGCGGTCCAAATCCGATTGGTGGGCGTTGGTTACCGGATCTCAGGTCGGCAGGTACGCCCTCGCCGCACCCTCGCTTTCCACACTAGTCGGCCCTCGTTATCGTACAGGTAGCCAGGTACGCGGTACTCCAGGGCCCGATTACGATAACAAACCCGCGTTACGAGTTCACGTGGCGTAACTGGCAGATATTTCTTCCGAGGATTTGGAACGGTCTCCTCCACACTCGATCGACTCCGTTGAGGGAAAATCAATTGGCGCCCTCGAGGGTGCGCTCACTCGCTTGGTTGGCCACGAATTCTCTGTACAGTCGGTTACAACAATTATTACTTAAACTTGACTACCTAAATCTTACAGGGATTTGACACATTTTGATATGATCTCCAGGGGTTTGTGTAATATAACTTGTACGATTGTATGCAGTATTCCCTTGTGCTAATCGCGTCATACCAAAAGGGGGAAGGGAGAATAGGATTGTTCTCTGATTTACGATGGGAAAGGACTTTTCGGTTTATTATTCCTACACTCGCAAAGTTGCTAAAATTTTGCAGGTTGACTTTTAGTCGTGCGGAAAGTATAAATACATACACTACGATTTTATTACACTACGATATTATACGATTTTGGTTGGTTATTCCTTGAATAATCAGCCTATGTTTACTCGCAAAAAGCCAATCTCTTCGATTCAGCACAAAAAAGTTTTCTGGGTGTTTCAAAGTGTCCAGATAAAAAAGTTAAATGTTTGTCTACGTAGTGGAAAATTTTCTAAAAATCTGAAATTTTGGTCAGGGGTCCGTTTCCAGCTCTAGTTGGTCCTCAAAACTTTTCAGCCAAATCGGACCAAATTTGGGGGTTAACATTTTCCACTGAATTTTGGACGCTAAATTGATTGAAGTAAAAAATACTACTAAATACTACACTCCTGGTCCGAGGAATAACCAACCCCTGTGATTTAGCATTTTGGTTGGTTATTCCTTGAATAATCAACCTATGTTTTCATGCAAATGGTCAACCACTCCGATTTGGCTCAAAATTTTTTTCTGGACGTTTCTTGGTGTCTAGATCAAAAAAAGGTCTATGTCTGTCCGCCGTTTTTGGCAGTAGAAAATTGTCTAAAAATCTGAAATTTGGGTCAGGGGTCTGTTCCCGGCCCAGGATGGTCGTCGAAACTTTTCAGCCCGATCGGACCAAATTTGGGTGGGGTAGGGGTCAAAATGTGTTTCTTCAAAAATGGATTTTCGAGTTTTTGGGTGATCTAGGCAAGTGGGGTATCATTTTCCACTAAATTTTTGATCCTGAATCGATTGGAATGGGTCTGGGAACCGCCGCACCCACTGTTTTCCCCATTTCCCCCATGTTGAAGAAATGAGTCTCCATGCCTGGTCCGAGGAATAACCAACCCGTGTGAAAGAAGTGTTAAGAATTTGCAGCGTTTTTAGCATTAGAAGTTATAGTATAGTATTGCGCGTTCCTCGCTTGCAGAAAGCGACATTAAACCATGTAGGTGGGAATAAGAAGAAACAATTTCCCGATGTTTTGTGTTCTACTACTTTTTCCTCCTGCACTACAAACGATATATCGAAACATCAATTTTTTTTTTTTTATCGATAGCTAGGTACTTATTCCAAAATTTGGTTACAGCCATCTAAGTAGAATTCTGAATGAATTGGTTTTTCTTCTTTTAAAAAATTCCGATTCTGAACGGTTTTGCCGAATATTTTTTCAATTTTCTTGAGAGGGAGAGTGTGAGAAGGTCGCGGATCCCGATCGAGGGCTTGAGGTCAATCTGATTCTCCCCTCGAAGGACCCCGTTATTTTGTCTGGGCCCCTCACCAGAGCCCGCCACCCTTCCCCAGGGTAAACCCCCGCCTTGGCTTTCCAAGTCGCCGCCGCTACGGGGGTTCTTGAGACTTTCCATTTCACTGAGTCGGAACAAACACCCCTCCCCCTCTTATCCGAGCGTCACCCCCGCATCAATCCCCCCTCCCTCACCCCTCCCGCGTTCGCTCTCGTTGCCCAATTTTCTCTCGCGAGTCGCCAGTTCCGCTTTTGCGTCCGCGAGTCGCGTTCGTTATCGCGCGTTAACCGACTTCTGTCAATCCCCTTTTCCCAATCCTTCCTCAATTTCCCCGTGTGTTCCCCCCCCCACATATTTGCGCCTTTCTTTATCCGTTGATTGGAAAACTAACATTCGTCAATTCCCAAGTAATTCAATTTATCTCGATACAAATTTACCAAAAAACTCGTGGGACATAACGTACAACCGTCATATAAGGATTCCAGCATTCAGGTAAGATACGGCTTTTGATTATAATTAATGATCAAGTAACTTTCCTTCCTTAACTGTAAAACTGCAATACATAATTCGAATTGGCAGAAACAACCATTTTGCCCCTCGATGGAACTTGCAAAAAGTAATACAATAATTGCTATACATATTTAGAAAAGTATCCATTTCACCCCATTCATTTTATATCAAATGTATTTTGCCGTTTGGCGTGGATTTTTTGTATAATGAAAATGAATCCTCTTTTCAAGAATCAGCACGCTCTAGACAGGTAGGGAAGTTGATTATGTTCTTACGGCGTCGCTAATGATCAGAGGCTTGGACAGACAGTAATTGCTTGTTTGTAGACGAATTGATTCTATTTCTGGGACAAAAGCGATGAGCTTCAGGGCCTTTGAAACCTTCGCAATCTATCGGTAGTTCCCCAACTTTTTTTTTACATTAACATCTGCAAAATCATAACCCCCCCCCCCCCCCCCCTGGTGCAGGAAAAAATAATATTCGACCTAGAGCGTCAGAGCTCAGCAGGTGATCTAGAGAAATTCAAGGCATTTGTTTTATGGTTAATTATTATGAGGCGTCCGATGTAACCAACGTTAATAAAATTGTTCCTGGAAAAATTTCATTCCTTTTGAGACAGCTTCTTCACTCACCGCTGGGTATTATCTCGTTCCCAACTCGTAAGTCTCTAATCGTAAGAAATCAATTTTGGTCTGAAAACTCACGTAGCAGTCATTCGCATTAAATTATACCTTTATAAGCTAAATTTCATAAACTTAAAAAAAAAAAAAAAAAAAAAAAAAAAACAGTCAATCAATCAATTGTCTGTATTTTGAGAAATCATCTACGCTCCCTTTTTCATGGGGTTTTTCTAGATCTACTAAAAAAATAGTAATCCAATACATTGCAAATGATTCCACAAAGGTTTACTAAGCTAGTAAGATTTAGCTTATGTGGAAAAGCGTATCTTAGAAGTACGTATGTTTATTTTATCATATTTAAATAGCCTTCCGGTTTTAAATAGGGAATCGATTGAACGTTCAAAATTTAGTGGACAAATTATACTCTACCCCTCAGGTCCCCAAAAGTCTTGAAACCCATTCATCATAATACCTATTTTCCCTTACTGTGCGTCCATTTTGTGCGACGGAGATAAAAAAATTGTTACGAGGACCTACTTATTGGCGCAGAATTTCAGATTGTTTCGCCAAATTCCTGTTGAGAAACGTCGGATGGATATTTTGGTTTTGGTTGGTTATTCCTTGAATAATCAACCTATGTTTTCATGCAGAAATTCAATCTCTCCGATTCTGCCCGAAATTTTTTTCTGGTCGTCCCAAGGTGTCCAGATCAAAACTAGTAAAATGTCCGTCCGCGGTCCACGCCGATTTTGGTTGTAGAAAATTTTCTAAAAATTTGTACATTTGGTCAGGGATTTGTTTGTGGTTGCTGTTGGTCCTCGAAACTTTTCAGCTTCTTTTCAGGATCAAATTGGAATTGGGTGGAGGAGGTCAAAATGTGTTTTCCGGAAAATGGATGTTCCAGATTTTTGGTGATACAAGTGTGTGGGGTGTATTCTCCACTAAATTTTGGAAGCTGAATCCAATGAAACGGACCCCAGAACGATTGGCGCCCACCGGAAGGGGTTATGGGTCAAAATGGGTATCCACCGACCTATTTGAATTGTGGGTTTTCGAGATTTCTGGTACCTAGGCGTGTGGGGTGTCATTTTCCACTAAATTTTGGACCCTGAGTCGATTGTTATGAGTCCCACTGCTGCTGATCCGAGAAATAACGAACCCCTGTAGAGAATTTCCAGCCTTTTTATGGTTTAGAGAGATATTTGTGCGCATCAAAGTTTCGTGCAAGTTGATCGCACCTCTGACGTTTGGCCGCACTTCTAGGGAATGACCTTTGCAAAGTACCGCGAGTCACCCTATCGAGTGTTGGCGTGGGGTATCAAGGCTTGGGAAGACGTCCATCGACAGGTCATCGACAAATGTCATGTACGACGGCGTTGTTCGTTGGGTTGTGCCCGGTTCTGATTTTCGTCTGAGAGTGGCCGCAGGATCTCATTCCAACTTGGCCGGCTCGATGGGCGTAGCTCCGGCTCCTCGCCATCCTTGACATTTTCAGGTCCCGATATCCAACAAACGGCCACAGCCTCCTTCGAGGTACTGCGCCTTCGAAAACTCTACTATCGAGGAACCACTTTCTGGATCCCAATCGAAGCCTCGCCCTGTATTTCGGCTGTGGATTTCTACTTTTTAATTTCACTCTGTGACCTCGAAGTAATTTCTTCGTAGCGGCAATCGTATCATTTCGATTCAGAAGCTAGTCTGTATTCGGCACAACCGGAGTACCTATCTCTCTGTTCTACAAGAAAATAATTAAATTAATAACAGAAGAATTAAAATCTGAAAACATGGTAACGAGTTCGTTTCTGGTTTTAGTTGGTCCTCAAAACTTTTCATCCCCTTTTCAGGACCAATTTGAAAAAGGGTTGAAAGGAAAGTGAGAGGGGGTCAAAATGTGTTTTCCGAAGAATGGATTTTCTAGATTTTTGGTGATCTAGGCGTGTGGGGTATCATTTTCCACTAAATTTTGGACGCTGTATGCAATGAAATAGATCCCAGATCGATTTGCGCCCACCGGAAGAGGTTACGGGTCAAAATTGGTATCCATCCATGGAAAATTGAAGTTGATATGAACACTGATAACGAATATGCTTTTTCCTGGTACCTACTGCCTACGATTCGATTATAACAAATCGATGATTCTTGAATCTGTATAGTTTTGGTTGGTTATTCCCTGAATAATCAACCTATGTTTTCATGCAAATGGTCAACCTCTCCGATTCGGCTCAAAATTTTTTTCTGGACGTTTCATGATGTCCTGATCAAAAAAGGTCAATGTCCGTCCGCCGTCCGCCGTCCATTGTCCACGCCGTTTTTGGTAGTAGAAAATGTTCTAAAAATCTGAAATTTGGGTCAGGGTTCTGTTCCCAGCCGAGATGGGTCCTCGAAACTTTTCAGCCCGATCGGACCAAATTTGGAGGGGGTAGGGGTTTTTTGAAAAATGGATTTTCGAGATTTTGGGTGATTTAGGCGAGTGGGGTGTCATTTTCCACTAAATTTTGGACGCTGAATCCAATAAAATGGGTCACAGAACAATTGGCACCCACTTGAAGAAGTAATGGGTCAAATTGGGTATTTATTACCCAATTTGATTATGTGTTTTCGCGATATCTGCTACCTAGGCGTGTGGGGTATCATATTCCACTAAATTTTGGACCCTGAATCGATTGGAATGGGTCTGAGACCCGCCACACCCACTGTTTCCCCCATTCGAGGAATAACCAACCCGTGTGTAAGAATTTGCAGATTTTATTCTTATATAAGGCCAATGAATAGCCGAGCAAGCATTTATAAAACATTATCAACTATGTTTCAGGTATAAAAGTAGGGATTTACTATTTATACTTAAACCGAAGGACATTCTGAGAAGTTAAAACGATGGCTGGTAAGAAAATATCAATGTTCATTAATTGCCGATGCGTTAATATCAATATTTGGGGAAATCATCGGTGTTTCGCAAAACATGTATACACCAAACTCCATCCCCTACTGAAGGAATCGAAGGTACAAAAATATCTGGAAAATGAACCATTTGCTGCGTTTTTCATTGCAGTCGTCACAAAGAATTGACTAAGGCAAATAAACGTATGAAATTTTACTAAATATTCAATAATTATGGATCTGTTTGTTGGTTCTGTGCTCGCCTTTGAGCCCTGGTCTTATCTCCTCACTTTGATGGCCTGCCAGGAGCTCGACAGTTGTCCTTCAAACACTTCACCGTTCAGACCCTTGTGCTTGTGTCGTGCTCCAAATTTCAATAACTCGCGGAATACATTTATTACAATATTTTTCCTTTTCAATGACAGTCCGAGCAGTCCGAAGCCTCGCGCAGTAGACGTTCAAAGCTCTCGGGCTTTCTCAGCCACGGTAAATGTGACCTTTCCATCTTCTCCACGTTACATAACAATAAAAAAAAAATTCTCAAATTTTTTTTCCGCACGTGAGGTGGTGGGTAGTGGTATTCATGTTTTGCTCGCCTTTGAGCCCTTGGTAGGCCGTTTTATCTCCCCGATTCAAGAAATTGTGCAGAGTGGAGATTCACTAGACCAACTAGAGCCAGAAACGGGTTCATTGCTAAAATTTCGTTTTTTGGTTGGTTATTCCTTGAATAATCAACTTATGTTTTCATGCAAATGGTCAACCTCTCCGATTCGGCTCAAAATTTTTTTCTTGACGTTTCATGATGTCTAGATCAAAAAAGGTCAATGTCCGTCCGCCGTCCGCCGTACGCCGTCCGCCGTCCACGCCGTTTTTGGTAGTAGAAAATTTTCTAAAAATCTGAAATTTGGGTCAGGGGTCTGTTCCCGGCCTAGGACGGTCCTCCAAGCTTTTCAGCCCGATCGGACCAAATTTGGGCGGGGTAGGGGTCAAAATGTGTTTTTTGAAAAATGGATTTTCGAGATTTTGGGCGATTTAGGCGAGTGGGGTATCATTTTCCACTAAATTTTGGACGCTGAATCCAATGAAATGGGTCCCAGAACGATCGGCACCCACTAGAAAAAGTTATGGGCCAAATTGGGTACATATTACCCATTTTGAATATGTGTTTTTGAGATTTCTGGAACCTAGGCGTGTGGGGTATCATTTTCCACTAAATTTTGGATCCTGAATCGATTGGAATGGATCTGGGACCCGCCGCACCCACTGTTTCCCCATTTCCCCCATGTTGAAGAAATGAGTCTTCATGCGCCTGGTCCAAGGAATAACCAACCCCTATGTAAGAATTTGCAGCGTTTTTGGTTGGTTATTCCTTAAAAAATGTGTCTTTTGAAAAATGGATTTTTGAGATCTTTGGCGATCTAGGCGCGTGGGGTATCATTCTCCTCTACATTTTGGACGCTGGATCCAATGAAATGGGTCCCAGAACGATTGACGCTCGCAGGTTGAGGTTATGGGTCAATATGGGTGGCTATCTACCCATTTTGATTGTGTGTTGTCGAGTTTCCCCGTACCCAGGCGTGTGGGATATTATTTTCCACTAAATTTTGGACCCCCAATCGACTGGAATGGATCTGGGACTTGCCACACTCACTTATTTCCCCATTTTCCTCATGTTGAAGAAATGAGTCTCCATGCGCCTAATCCGAGGAATACCCGTGAGAAAGAATTTGCAGCGTTTTTCCCAAAAAAGCACGTAACTGTTCTGGACCGGATTTACCTCATCAACTGTGCCAGTGTTTACCCATGCTGTGAATAAAAACTGTTAATGATTGACCACATTTATTGATCATTCACTTGAATTGTTGAGATTACTAATTCTCAATGAATCAACTAACTCGTCTCTCAAACTATTACAGTTTGGGAAAAATGCTCAACGAACCTGTGTATAACTAAATTTGAAATCTACGTCAAATAATAATTGATCGCATTGCTCGTTGTTCAACGTTCAGCGAAACCTTCATTTCTCATTGTGCATTAGATTTGCATATCATAGGTATTGGCTCCAGGATGAAAGTGCGCGTGAAAGTTTAAGGTTAACTGCAGCCCAATAAAGAATATACAGTGTTAACGGAGGTCAGAAGTAGCCTATAATCTGACCCAAAGTGCTACAATCACAAAAGAGAACCGAAAATGTTGACGCGTGCCCCCTTCATTACTGAATTTCCTTTATTTCAGCAGTCGTTGATGAATATGGCGCAGTTGAACCGATAATTTTCATTTTTGCCAAGATCGGTTTTTGAATCTGAAACAACTGTCAGTTACATAAAACTTTCTGAGCGGAACCAAATCTCATTAATCGAGCATCGCGTCTCCTACTAAACAATGGCCATCGGACGATTACCCCCGACTGTTAAATTTACATTTTTTGGTCTCCTTATCTCCGCTGCGCTGTCTGTTTCGTCTATGAGAGACCGCGACGGAGAAAATGAACTCTTATGATATTGGTTGTAATCTTCGTAGCAACCTCGATACATCTATCGGAGTTAAATTGAATCGCGAAGGTTGATGTTCTTGACTTTGTTTCGAATGGTGGAAGAGACACGGACAATCATCCGAGACACTTTTGCCATTCATTATCGCTACTAGGGTTCCTGACTTGTACTCGTGTAATAAACACTATGCGCTTGACAACACAATTTTTGTGATTTTTGGAAGACTCCTAGCTTGAGACTCATCATACATGCTGTACCTACTGGAAAAACGCTGCAAATTCATTCACACGGGTTGGTTATTCCTCGAACCAGGCGCAGGGAGAGTAATTTCTCCAACGTGGGGAAAATGGGGGAAACAGTGGGTGTGGCGGGTCCCGGACCCATTCGAATCGATTCAGGGTCCAACATTCAGTGGAAAATGATACCCCACACACGTACGTATCAGATATCTCGATAACACACATTCAATATGGGTAGATAGGCACCCATTTTGACCCATAACCTCATCCAGAGGGCGCCAATCGTTCCGGGACCCATTTCATTGAATTCAGCGTCCAAAATTTAGTGGATTATGATACCCCACACGCCCAGGTACCAGAAATCTCGAAAACACATATTCAAAATGGGTACTAGATAGATAACCATTTTGACCCATAACTTCTTCCGGTGGGTGCCAATTGGACCCACATCATTGGATACAGCGTCCAAAATTTAGTTGAGTAATAACCCACACGCCTAGATCGCCATAAATCGATAAAATACATTTTTCGAAATACACATTTTGACCCCTACCCCACCCAAATTTGGTCAGATCGGACTGAAAAGTTTCGAGGACCAACTAGAGCCGGCAACTAGTCCCTGGCCAAAATTTCAGATTTTTAGAAAATTTTCTGCTAATAATGTCGGCGTGGACGGCGGATTTAGACACCTTGAAACGTCTAGAAAAATAATTGGGCCGAATCTTGACTTTTTGCATGAAGATATTGTTTGATTATTCAAGGAATAATTAACCAAAAAGTGGTTTGCTATTCCTAATTTTGGTTGGTTATTTTTATTAAAATAAATACTAAATCAAACAAAATAAATGATTCAAACTCCGATACGTTCTTGCTGAAAAATGCTCTGAATTGCTCCAATATCTGAAATTTCGCGCAATGACTGCATTTGGCCCGAGTTGTGCATCGTTTATCATATTTCGGACGTAAAATCATTTGGGCGCGCGGCGTATTTCCTATGAATACAAGGAGGGTATTTCGAGCACTGGTACTTTGACAAAAATTGTTGGTCTTTTTCTTCATAATTCAATTAGAAGGCTCCCTGTTTATCAGCAGAAACTATCGAAATGAGTCCGAGACACTACACATTCACGGTTTCCCTCTATCTCCTCCATGCTCCTGATCTGAGGAATAACCAACCCCTGTGATTTCCTTTTGTGGGTACTTTCGCTGAAACGTAACACCATTTATGCGCGATTCAGCGTTTTGACACGTACAATCAAATTAATTTTGCTTCCTCAATTGTCCCTTTACGGTTGTTTATTATTCCCCATTTGGCCACTTGAGGCTCTAAATCTGACGCTCATCCAAGAAACACCCAGTGGTTGTGATAATGGCATTAGCGACGCACCTGAAGACGTTCAAACGCGTCTTATCTCCCTTGCAACTCAGAACGGACATTACTCCCATTCGGAACGCACCTCGATAAGGACATTTGGAGCGCGACAATAATTATTATTATCAGATAAGCTCATAAGATCAGTGCACTTATGGTCGGAATATCAACTCGTAGTATATATTCATGTTTTTCCACTTCAGGCAGTTTGAGGAAAAGCGATTAGGCAGCTCTGACGTGTCTATTGTGTGGCGGGTACGTAAGAGTCGATTGGCTCCTGGCCTCAACACGACCTACATAGGTCCCGCACAATTCACGTAATCCGTCGACAAGGAAATACTTGGTTTTCCCTCGGAACGACATCGGTAGGGGTCTTGATTGCCCGCCTCTTTGAATTAGTGAGCCTACTTGACAGAAGAGTGTTACACTTTGATACACTCAGTTTGGGTCGCAAGTATACCAGAACCCAGTGTCCAGTGTAGAACTTCGCACAAGGAGGGGGACATTCACTTTTCTGACGTCAGCTTAAAACACCACTACATATAAAACGCTGCAAATTCTTACACAGGGGTTGGTTATTCGTCAGACCAGGCGCAAGTAGACTCATTCCTTCAACATGGGGGAAATGGGGATAACGGTGGGTGCGGCGGGTCCCAGACCCATTCCAATCGATTCAGTGTCCATGATTTAGTGGAAAATGATACCCTACACGCCCAGGTACCAGAAATCTCATAAACACATATTTAAAATGGGTAATATATATCCAATTTGACCCATAACTTCTTCCAGTGGGTGCCAATCGTTCCGGGACCCACTTCATTGGAGTTATCGTCCAGGATTTAGCGGAAAATGATACCCCACACGCCTAGGTTCCAGAAATCTCAAAAACACATATTCAAAATGGGTAATATATACCCAATTTGACCCATAACTTCTTCCAGTGGCTGCCGATCGTTCTGGGACCCATTTCATTGGATTCAGCGTCCAAAATTTAGCGGAAAATGATACCCCACTCGCCTAAATCGCCCAAAATCTCGAAAATCCATTTTTCAAAAAACACATTTTGACCCCTACCCCGCCCAAATTTGGTCCGATCGGGCTGAAAAGCTTGGAGGACCGTCCTAGGCCGGGAACAGACCCCTGACCCAAATTTCAGATTTTTAGAAAATTTTCTACTACCAAAAACGGCGTGGACGGCGGACGGCGTACGGCGGACGGACATTGACCTTTTTTGATCAGGACATCATGAAACGTCCAGAAAAAAATTTTGAGCCGAATCGGAGAGGTTGACCATTTGCATGAAAACATAGGTTGATTATTCAAGGAATAACCAACCAAAAATGCTATTACTATGTATAAGTGTCGAAGGTCCACCACCGGTAGCATTATCAGTTAATTTATCTACCTATTATTACAATTTTTTTAAACGTCACCTGTGTCATTGATCGAAGTTAATTTCTACGTCATACCAGGGAGCACAAAAGGTTACAATGAGTAATTTCACGCTTGCCATACGCAGACACTCAAATTGGCAAAAACATAGTGACTAGTACATGTAAAAAACAAAAAGCTGCAAATTCATTCACTGGGGTTGGTTATTCCTCGAACCAGGCGCATGGAGATTCATTTCAATCGATTTAGCGTCCATAACCTCATCCGGTGGGCGCCGATCGTTCCAGGACCCAAATAATTGGATTCAGCGTCCATAATTTAGTGTAAAATGACACCCCACATGCCTAGGTACCCGAAATCTCGAAAACCAACCTTCGAAATGGGTAGATAGATACCCATTTTGATCCATAACTTTTTCCAGTGGGCGACAATCATTTTGGGACCCGTTTCATTGGATTCAGCGTCCAAAATTTAGTCGTAACCGATACCCCACACGTTTTCCATCATGAAAATCTCGAAAATCTATTTTCCGAAATAGAGAACATTTTTTTAGTACCGTGGCGTGTAGGGGTATCACTTTCCACTGAATATTGAACGTCGAATCGATTGGATTGTGGGACACTCTGCACTCACATCATGAAAATTTTGTGGAAAATGATACCCCACTCTTGCAACCGCCAAGATACGCCTTCCCACACGAGCGACATGTACATGGAAAAACTTGCTCCTTTTAAGCCAGACAAATTATTTAAATCTAATTCAATATACCTACCTTCTGTTCTTTTACATTTTATGGCTTCCGCTTCCTACAACTAACTATTTATTCAGGTAATACAAAAAACGCAGCGAATTCTTGCACAGAGGTTGGTTATTCCTCGGACCAGGCGCATGGAGACTCATTTCTTCAACTTGTGGAAAATGGGGGAAGAGTGGGTGTGGTGGGTACCGGACCCATTCCAATTGATGCAGGTTCCAAAATTTAGTAGAAAATGATACCTCACACGCCTTGATTGCGAAAAATATCGAAAATCCCTTTTTTGAAATACACATTTTGATCCCTATCCCGCCCAAATTTGGAAACGGACACCCCTGACCCAAATTTCAGATTTTTAGCAAATTTTCTACTACCAAAGTTGTCGTTGGCGGCGGACGCTCATTTGACTGTTTTGATCTAGTAACTTTGAAACGCCCAGAAAAAAATTGACGGATCGGGGAGATTGACTCTTTGCATAAAAACATACGTTGATCATTCATGGAATAACCAACCAAAATGGAACAGTTGTACATATTTCTACAATAATAATAATGTCAGACTGAGCGCAACAGACATTAAGTTTTAGGGCCCTTTCTATTCCAAACCTCTCTCGTATAAAGCAACTGATGAAGATGAACCTTCCATAAACAGTTATATGAATATGGCATTATTCGTTTCTTTGAATCTTCGATAAATGTCAAGTTAAGGCTGAGTATCACTTCCGGCACTTAGGCCGCCAGAACAACAACTTTCTCTCCCGAATTCAACCGTTCACTTCTTCTTACGACTCGATCTGATACAAACACTGGTTTCCATGTTGTCCCGGCAAATGACGCGAGTCGGTGAGGAATTGCGGAGGACGATAAGTTTTGACGACAAGACGATCCTCCTCGACGATAAGACGTAACGACCGCAATAGAAATGTCCTTCCTGGTCAGTAACAAGGCGTCCAAATGATCGAAGGTGACAATTTTATAACTTAATAGCCGTTTGACGATATTGACGCCAAAGTGATCTTCCCCTTCGAGTTCCTGGGTATTGATTTATCTAAGGACCTGTTCCTAGGGCAGGTTTTGTACCGCCTTTGTGACACAATAACCGCTCACATTCTTGCGGAACTGTAGCAGATTCGTGTGCTGCATACAATAATTGACGACCGTAATTGACGTCTACCGCCCTTTCGAGAAATTGCTGCAAAGAACGCTACAAGTTCTTACACAGCGGTTGGTTATTCCTCGGACCAGGCGCATGGAGTCTAATTTAAAAATAGATTCAGCGTCCAAACCCTCTTCCAGTGGGCACCAATCGTTCCGAGACCCATCCCATTGGATTCAGCGTCAAAACTTTAGTGGAAAATGATGATACCCCACGCGCCTAGGTCACCAAAAATCTCTAAAATAAATTTTTCAAATAACACATTTTGACCCCTAATAAAATTCCAGATTTTTAGAAATTTTTCTACTACCAAAAACGGTGTGTTAGGCGATCTGAAAATTTGGTCAGGGGTCCGTTCATGCTCTAGTTGGTCGTCGAAACTTTTCAACCCTATCGGAGAAAATTTGGGTGGAGTAGGGGTCAAAATGTGTGTTTCGAAAAATGGATTTTTGAGAATTTTTGCAACCTAGGTGTGTGGTTTATCATTTTCCACTAAATTCTGCACGCTGAATCCAATCAAAAGGGTCCCAAAACGATTGGCACCCACCATTTTGAATGTGTTTTCGAGATTCCTGGTACCTAGGCGTGTGGGGTGTCATTTTCCACTATATGTTGGACCCTGAATCGATTGGAATGGGTCCGGGACCCATCACACCCATTGTTTCTTCCATTTTCCCCATGTTGAAGAAATGAATCTTCATGCGCCTGGTCCGAGGTTTAAATTACTTTCCATGAGCCTGGTTCGAGGAACAACCAACCCTTGTGTAAGAATTTGCAGGGTTTTTCTTATTGCCCTTCTTGACCTGTCCAAACAAAGTTTTTAGAATCCGTCGAATTTACGCGATTTTTATGGAATACTTACCTAGTTGAAAGGCAAACATCTCAGACGAAATGGGGAACGGGGGTTTTAATGTTATCTCTTTAATTTTGAAATAAGAAATTATATTGTTCCTAATGAGTCAGCTTTCATTTTTCGTAACTTTTCGTCAGTTTGTCTTTCTAAATTGAACTGACTTGTGCATGTTGAACCTATTTTGTGGCTCCTGAATATCCTCTCGGCACATTCGTCTCGAGACGTCACAAAAACCATAATTAAATAGCGTTCAGAAACAAGAATTCCAGGGAATAACAGGTTCATTCGACCTCGAACGGCTCCTCGCTTGAACCACACTGTGATTTTACGCTACAGGCTATCCGCAACTATTCTAGCTAATCGCGACCAAGTGGGGAAACCCTCGTGTCTGATAACTACACGTGATTTTCGGACGTTTTGTCTTCTCTGTAGAGTAATAAAATCACCGGTGGGTTCGTTTTAGGTCAGCGACGATAAACAAAGTGACAGCTCATGAAATTGAATGAAACGAATTGAATGGGAAGCGGAGTTTGGATGATTTTTTATTTATGATGTGGCGAACGTGTTTGATTCATGAAAAACACTTGTCTTGTATGTTAACGGTGCGCAATAGAATATGCAAATATCAAGCTGGGAGCCCCCACTTTCACGAACAAGACTAATAGAGTGTTCTTGGATTCATTCGTATAAATCTGTTTTATTGCGACAAAACATAACCTTTGTGTTGAAAATGTCTTCCTACATTATACGTTTTCGTTCGAAAGTGTGTAGGTTATAAATCCAAAACGTCCGTCCGGCGTGAGGGCCAAAAAATATCTGTAAAATAATCCGAAAATCCATTGTGAAAGAATTTTTGCTGCGTTTTAGTCTTTAGTGCTTCACTGATTCCACAGGTGCATTTGCCAATAACAAGCTAACAATGAAAGAAAGTGAGGTCACACCAAATTCCAAGAATGTGGCTGGCTAGTGACTGGAAATACTGGGGTCTTTGCCCTCTTCTCAGAACATAGTGATGAGAGCTGGGTTTTCTCACTTTGCTCAGTCCTTCAAAGGTTAACAAGGGGGCAGAAGTGACAGGCTGGAACCAAGTTCCAAGAAGGGAATTTTAACTAGGAGTTTTCAATATTGGACTTCTCTTCAAATTGTATGTCTTTCTGATACAACCCCTGTGTGAAACTTCCCCCTCCACCACTTGCCAGTTGGGGAGTGGTGGAAGGAACCTTCTGGACCTCAGTCTCTGTGCTTCCCCCCGCCTACTGTGGTTGTCCTGTTGCTACTGCTAGTGAATTAGACTTGTTTTCCCTAATCTGTCCTCTAATTTCAGTGCGCGTCGGGTACAAACTATGAGAATATAGGTACTAGAGCCATTTAGTACAGTGCCCAAGTCTGTGTGAGTGAAATATGTGCCTCAGTTCTGGTCTTGATTGAGGAAGATTGCCCTCTTAAGTCAGAAGGTAATTTACTTTGTCTTTTTGAAAAATGATACAACTATGATGTTATGGATGGTAAGTTAGGCAAATACTTAATACTCAACCTTTCATCAGTGTCAACTACCTCCTACCAACAATATTGAACCTGCTCACATGGGTTTTTGGGTACCTAAACACATGGGGTATAATTTTTCATTAAATGTTGGATGCTAAATAGATTAAATGAGTCCAGGACACGCCAAGCCCACTGTTTTCCCCATTTTCCATAATATTATGTTCGATACATATGATGATTTAGGCATGTGGAATATCATTTTCCACTAAACTATGGACGCTGGATCGATTGGAACGAGTCTCCATGCTCCTGGTCCGAGGAATAACCAACCCCTGTGAAATAATTTGCAGTGTTTTTTTGTTTTTTGAGGGGCCTAGGCCTGAGTGAGGGGTCAATCAGTTCCTTCTTCTTGGAATGATCAGTTCGACCTGGCTAATACTTCGGCGAACATACTATCCCACTAGAAATTTGCTCCGACCGAAAAACCGGACGATTTCTCTACTTTCATTGGCAAAATTGGACTCCCATTACTTTTTACGAACGAACGTCCCTCAAAATTACTGCCGCGGCCGAGAAAAACATTGAAGCCAATGCGGAACGGCGCGGGAGTTTTGTCGAAAAAAAAAGTACAGTTCCCATAAAACTGGCAGTAACTTTCTCTTCCGCCAGGTCGAACGAAGGAAAATTGAATTACACCCTTGTTTAAGCGATTTTCACAAAGAAGATGCAATTGAGATACAAACTGGCTGCAGTTAAATGGGTCTCTTTTTAATTCGGGACTCTTTGGAACGATCATCTTCTTATTTAAATTTGGGCTTTACAGTAGTACGAAAGAAAAAACACTTGCGCACTCCAAGCCGATTTTCGTACGATATTCACCCTCCTCAATTTTGTTAAAATGTACTAAATACTCTACTCACACACTACAATAAAAAAAAAAAAAAAAAAAAAAAAAAATCAGAAACTTCAGATAATAAACGCTGCAAATTCATTCACACGGGTTGGTTATTCCTCGGACCTGGCGCATCAAGAATCATTTCTTCAACATGGAAAAAATGGAGGAAACAGTGTATGTAGCGGGTCCCGGACCCATTCGAATCGACTCCAAACTTTAATGGAAAAAGATACCACACTCGCCTGGGTACCAGATATCTCGAAAACTCAAAATGGTATCCACACGCCTAGATCGCCAAAAATCGTGAAAATCCATTTTTCGAAATAGACATTTTGACCCCTACCCCGCCCAAATTTGGTCCGATTGGGTTGAAAAGTTTTGAGGGCCAACTAGAACCAAAAACGGGTCCCTGACCAAAATTTTCAGATTTTTAGAAATTTTGCTACTACCAAAGTCAGCGTGGACGGCGAACGGACATTTGCTCATTTTGATCTAGACACCTTGAAACGTCCATAAAAACAATTTGGGCCTAATCTGTGAGCATGACTTTTTACATGAAAACATGAGATCATGAGAATTCGAGTGGGCTGACCACATATTTGACAGCCTGTGGGAATGAAATCTCGCATCCTTTCAAGATATTTCTTTCCAATATATTAATTTCGTCTTCACCATTAATGAAGGAATATGAAACGGTGGACGTCGCGTTATACTACAACGATTTTGCCTTCTCGTGGCACAATAACATTAATATTGACTTACGTCCAAAGGCCGCATAAATTTTGACTGGTTGATTTTGAAACATTTGTTCAAACACAGCTAACCTTGTGCGGAGTAAAAACATAGCACTTTGAATCGAGGTTTCAATGGTTTCATTTGATGTTTTTATCTCTCTATGTAGGCTGTCCTCGGGGGAGATTAAGGGAGGCGACATTTATCAATGTTAGCCATGTTCCCCTTAGATCACTAATTTCAAAAAAATGAAATAATACACTCCTCAACAAATGCGTACACATCGATAGACGTGGCAAGAACCCGTGATTTCTACACTTCCTGCCATTTTGGGAAAATTTTGCCTACTATTATATGTGTTGGTCACCACATTTTCAAAACTAATACGCTTATTTTTAGGCCGTTTTTTGGTTAGTTATTCCTTGAATAATCAACCTATGTTTTCATGCAATAAGCCAATCTCTCCGATTCGGCCCAATTTTTTTATCTGGGCGATTCAAAGTGTCTAGATCAAAAACGCTGCAAATTCTTACACACGGGTTGGTTATTACTCGGTCCAGGCGCATGGAGACTCATTTCTTCAACATGAGGGAAACAGTAAGTGTGGTGGGTTCCAGATCCAATCCAATCGATTCAGCGTCCAGAATTTAGTGGAAAATGATACCCCACACACCTAGATTGCAAAAAATCTCAAAAATCCATTTTTCGAAATACACATTTTGACGCCTACCCCACCGAAATGCACTTCTTCGCATTCCCAGCTCTTTCATTTTTTTCGTTAATGAGAATCGTTTTTTGTGATTTTACAGGGTTGGACTGAAGTCTCCGTGTTCCCTCAACTTCGAGGTTTCCCGGTATAAGGTGAGCTAATTTTCAAAGATTTTAAAATATATATAGCCTAGAAATGGAGCCTCTTGGAGCTCTCGAAAGTGGATGTCTGGAGATTCGCAACAGATTCGGAAGCTCTCCAATGCTTGAAAGCGAGTTGGAGGCCTTTTTCCTGGAGCATCCCTTCTCTTCAAGTCTTCACCTTCACTTCTTCAATCGAAAACTCTCGCCTCGATATCGCACTGATGTAATGCATAAGAGGCCTCCATTCAGTCTGGGTTGATTTATGGGACCGCCAAGGGCCTGCGTTTCACTCCAGGCAGCCTCTCGCAGCGTTGAGGTCGAACGTGATGTAGAGCAACGCCTTGCCGGTTTGTACCACCGTTTACTATAATAATTGTTCACTTTCGATGGAAAAATGATTCTTTTTTTTTTAGTTCTCAAGTTGCCGAAACAGCTGATTTCAAATTCCTGCATAAGCTACTCCGTGCTCTAAACTGGAAAATTGATCTCAAAAAGGCTGCAAATTCTTTCACAGGGGTTGGTTATTCCTCGGACCAGGCGCATGGAGACTCATTTCTTCAACATGGGGGAAACAGTGGGTGTGGCGGGTCCCGGACCCATTACAGTCGATTTAGGGTTCAAAATTTAGTAAAAAATGATCCCCACACGCCTATATACCAGAAATTTCGAAAACACACATTCGAAATGGGTAGATAGATACCCATTTTGACCCATAACCTCTTCCAGTGGGCGCCAAACGTTCTGGGACCCATTTTATAGGATTCAGCGTCCAAAATTTAGTAGAAAATGATACCCCACACGCCTAGGTACCCAAAATCTCGAAAACACGTATTCAAAATGGTAGATAGATACCCATTTTGACCCATTACGTGTTCCAGTGGGTACCAATCGTACTGGGACCCATTTTATTGGATCCAGCGTCCAGCATTTAGTGGAAAATAATACCCCACACGTTTCAAAAATCCATTTTTTGAAATACACGTTTTGAACTCTACCCCGCCCAAAATCGGTTCGATCGGGCTGAAAAGTTTCGAAAACCAACTAGAGCGGGAAACGGGTCCCTGACCAAAGATTTCAGATTTTTGGAAATTTTTCTATTACTGAAAACGGCGTGGACGGTGTACGGCCTATGCCCGTCCACTGTACGCCTTCCGCGCCGACTTTGGTAGTAGAATATTTTCTAAAAATCTGAAATTGGGGTTCGTGGTTTGTTCCCGGCTCTAGTTCGTCCTCGAAACTTTTCAACCCGATCGGACCAAATTTGGGGGGGGAGAGGGGTCAAAATGTGTTTTTTGAAAAATGGATTTTCTAGGATCTTTCGGCGATCTATGCGTGTGGTGTGCCCATAATTTTCTAATGAAGGGGCCTCAGTATGGTTATAGGCTTTTCTGGCTCGGGTATTTTGTACTTGAAATCTAGATACTTTTTAGAGGTAAATGGTTAGGGGAACATTAATATAGGATATTATTCAAATGGGAATAATTAATCAAAAGTTTCTTCAGGGCACAATCGCAAGACGGTGAAGGGGGTAGACAAAAAGGCACTCAATTCCAGTTACGTGGCCGCTATAGAAAGTAGTTGATATTTGGAGTACGTCCTTGAACGGGACAAGGTAGCGCGGATATGGAGCAGGGGGAAAAGGGGGGTTAGGACAAGGTAGCTCCGCTGAGGGGGAGCAGGAGCAAGAGCAAAGCGGGACTTCACTCTGAAGAGGGGAGGAGGGGTGAGGGGGGGCAGACGGTTACGTCACTAGCCTCCAACGCCAACCTCAATCCCCTGGCTCGAGGCGTCAAAGACCCGATTTTTACACATTTCTTTCTGTGCTCATTGCAGGCTCATTAGAGACCTTAGTCGCTTGATAGGTGTCCATCAACCTAAATACCTGTCACCTTGTGTGGTAGAGACTCCTTGACCAATCGACATTCGTGTTTGGATTGCTGGGTTTACTCTCACCTAGACGTAGGTTTTAAAACGCTGCAAATTATTACGCAACGTTTTGTCGCTATAAAACCTACGTGCATTGCTGCAGAGTGCTAATAATGCACTCCTGACTAAATTTGATCCGATCTCACAATAAATTTCGTGGAATCGGAACTCCATAACGTCGTCTCGGTATCCTACAGAGTATGACGTTCAGAGCTCAAAATACTTATGATGAAACTACTTTCCGCTAGAAAAAAGGAGAAATTTTTGTATCATCTCAAAATGTAGTCAAATCTCACTTTTTGCAGGTCCAGGTTTCGGAATGAATGTGTTAAGAATAAAATGTAGGTCCAGCAGAAACGCTAAAAAAAAAAAAAAAAACGACGAATTTGAGGTTGAAGTTGATAAGAACACTGATAATGAATCGATTTCGGTTGATTATTGAACGGTGATAAGTACGAGTAAGTGGGCTACGGCCACAGAGGAATCGCTGCGAATTCGTTCACAGGGGATGCTTATCCCTCCGACCAGGCGCATAGAGACTCATTTCTTAAACATGGGGAAAATCGGGGAAAACAATGGGAGTGGCGGGTCCCGGAACCATTCCAATCGATTCAGGATCCGAAATTCAGTGAAAAATTATACCCCACATGCCTAGGTACCAGAAATCTCGAAAACACATATTCAAAATGGGTAATATATACACAATTTGACCCATAACTTCTTCCGGTGGGTGCCAATTGTTCTGGGACCCACTTCATTGAATTCAGCGTCCATGATTTAGAGGAAAATTATACCCCACACGCCTAGGTACCAGAAATCCCGAAAAGGAGAAATTTTTGTATCATCTCTAAATGTAGTCAAATCTCACTTTTTGCAGGTCCAGGTTTCGGAATGAACGTGTTAAGAAAAAAAAAAACCCAAAATTTAGTGGAAAATGATACCCCACATGCCTAAGTACCAGAAATCTCAAAAACACACATTCAAAATGGGTAGATAGGCACCTATTTTGACCCATTAATTCTTCTGCCAATTGTTCTGGGACCCATTTCATTTGATTCAGCATCCACAATTTAGTGGAAAATAATACCCCACACGCCTAGATTGCCAAAAATCTCCAAAATCCATTTTTTGAAATACACATTTTGACACCTACCCCACCCAAATTTGGTCCATTCGGACTGAAAAGTTTCGTGGACCAACTGGAGCCAGGACCCAAATTGTGATTTTTGGAAAATTTTCTACGGAATAACCAACCAAAATTATTCGGAGTGAAATTAGTTTTCATCCCCCATAACGCCGCGAAATATTCAAGCAGGGTAAATAAAGATGTTTGCCGGGGATATATTGTTTACTCGTGCATTTCGCGAGTTGAAATTTCATGAAAATATTATATTTCAGATTTTTATTAATTCAAGTGGGCAGCTTGTTTTTTCTAATATGGACGCCTACACTCAGACGCATTATTATTGCCAACATCATTGAAATAAATAGTAGATTAGGTATATTAATTAATAATTAAATTGTGTTAGAAACCTTTCTCGAAATCTCTCGTTTGAATGAACCGGCCTTTCTAACGGGGCACGTGGGAGAAAAGAGGTTTCGGCGAAGTGAGGGGCTCTTCCTTAATTCCAATTAAAGT
This sequence comes from Cyrtorhinus lividipennis, assembly GCA_019603395.1. Classification (NCBI taxonomy): domain Eukaryota; kingdom Metazoa; phylum Arthropoda; class Insecta; order Hemiptera; family Miridae; genus Cyrtorhinus; species Cyrtorhinus lividipennis. The sequence continues at coordinate 11,340,054 of CM034001.1, forward strand.
TGCGCAGTTATTAGTCGACTAATTAGTCGTTTTGCATTCGCCCTAATTTCGGCGAATCGAAAACAATGGAACATCGATTTTTCTTTTCGGAACTGGCGCATGTCAAATGTTCACTTTGTCTCGCGAAGGGATCGCCTGGAGTTTTGGTTTCTATGTTGACGATGTCCCTTCAATCCTTCAAAAGAAGATTGCCTGAAGATAACTAGATAATGTTCAGATCTTACTTTTGGCGAGCTTTTATTAACGATCTGGGGTCGTCAAATACAAAAGATAGTTCAGGTTAACCGCTGGGTGGAATGCTCGGTTTGCAATCTTCGTATTTGGATCAGCCGCAACTATTCATCAATTGTACAGCAGCGTCGAAAAACTCCTCGACGTCAATAATGACGACTGATATTTTGGGTTCATTTTTTTCCGGGATAATAGCCCAATATGTAGGTATTCTTACCGGTGGAAAAAAGACAATGATATCAATTAAATCCGAAATGCCCGTCCGCCGTCCACAATCCGGGCAGGAAAAAATACCCAAAAAAATAAAATAATCGTTAAGAATGGTCAGAGATAGGTGATCCTGCAGCGATAAAAAAAAGACAACGCTGCATATTCTTTCACACGGGTTGTTCGGTCGGACCAGGCGCATGGAGACCTATTTCTTCAACATTCAAGGAATAACTAACCAAAACTGGTCATCACTGTCACTTACAGATTCGTTTACCATTGACCAATAAACTGCATTAATTCTATCTTCGCAATTCTATTTGGCCTCTCAGCCCAAGCTCTTGATCTTGATCGAATAACCGTAATAGCTCAAGCCAAATATTGGCCTTGATTCGCCTTTTCAAAAGCTCGAACCACACGATCTTATCAATCGACGGTGCTCTCAATAGAAAAAAAAACTTTGGTCGATCAGATAAAACCCTTGTTTCGTGTGGAGGTTTTGTTTTTGAGATTAGAGTGTTTGACCTTCTGAAGGCGCAAGTTTCTGACGTGTTCGATAATGGAAAGTGATATTCTAATTTAGTTAGTTCATTCTATTGTACGCAGATAGAGCGCCACTAACGTTTTCAAAATACATTTTGACGGGAGATTTCCGAATACATGATTGTGATTTATCATCCGTTTTAGAATATTATTATTTAAAATATTATATTTGCAAAAATGAAGAAAAAACAAAATTCAATAGACTTCATTTGAGCCCTTGTAGTGACCACCACTGTTTCAGCTTGATACGGATGAAGTAGATTGGTTCAAATGCGTATCCGATATTAGGTCTTCGAGATTTACGGGGTGAGTGAGATACGTACAATTTCCCCTACTAAATTTCGGCCTCTAAATCGGTTCAAAAGGGGCCCCACGAAACTGCAGCATGCTGGATCAAGACGGTTGGTATTTTGAAAATGGGTTTTCACCTATTTCGAGCCTGGGCGGGTGAGAATATAATTTTTGAATACATTTCGGGCTTTGGATCGATTGGGAAGTCGATGGGGCACACACCGGTGAAAAGTGAGCTTTTTGGAGACCTACGCACGAACGGTGTCCTTTTTGAGTCTTCCCTTACCTGCGCTGGAAAATGATAAGTTGTGAATTTTCTCTCGGGCCCTCGTTAGTCTATATTGGCCTGACCACCACAAACGGAGGCAGAATATGGGAAAGAATGTACATTTTGAAAATAGTTTTACGAGTTTTTTTCGTGTCATAGGCGTGAAGAGTATATTTTCATGCAAAATGTCAATCTCTCCGATTCGGCCCAAAAATTTTTTTCTGGACGTTGCAAGGTGTCTAGATAAAAAAAGTCAAATGTCCGTCTGCCGTACGCCGTCCGTTGTCCACTCCGACTTTGGTAGTAGACTATTTTCTAAAAATCTGAAATTTGGGTCAGGGGTCCATTTCCGATCGGACTAAATTTGGGCGGGAAAGGGATCAAAATGTGTCTTATTTCAAAAATTGGATTTATGAGATTTTTGGCGATCCAGCCGTGTGGGGTATCATTTTCCACTTAGTTTTGGACGCTGAATCCAATGAAATGGGTCCCAGAACGATTGGTACCCACCGGATGAAGGTATGGGTCAAAATGGTTACCTATCTACCCATTTTGAACATGTATTTTTGAGATTTCTGATACCTAGGTGTGTGGGGTATTATTTTCTACTAAATTTCGAACGCTGAATCAATGAAATGGATCCTAGAACGATTGGCGCTCTCTGGGTGAGGTTATGGGTCAAAATGGGTGCTTATCTACCCGTTCCGAATGTATTTTCGAGATTTCTCGTACCTAGGCGTGTGGGGTATCATGTTCCACTGAACTTTGGAACCTGCATCGATTTGAATGGGTCCGGGACCCACCACACCCACTGTTTCCCCCATGTTAGAGAAATGAGTCTCCATGCACCTGGTCCGAGGATTAACCAACCCCTGTGAAAGAATTTGCAGCGTTTTTTAAAGATTGTATTCGTTTATTTAAACAATTAAACATTGATGTTGGAGCTGTATGACAGCGCGGTCGCGCTGAAACTGAACGACAAATGAATGAGCAACGCGCAGATTCCGACTTTAACATGGACTGAATTCGCTCAATTCCTTAAAATGATGAAAGAATCGTTTGAAAATCGACGGTGTTACGTCCATTGTCAGATACTGAGAAAAAAATTTCAATTTTTAAATTTAACATTTAAAACTTGAAAGCCAATATTTGAGTATAATTTTTGTATTTTAAAGGAAAATCTTTTTTTTTTTGTACAAGTGGGTTATAGGTTTAACTGAGTATTCATTCGACTGACCTTTTCCGCCTTGCAAACTATGAGACTATGACTAATGTCGACTTTTCGAGGACGGAGGCTGAACGTGAGACACGCTGTTGAATACCGCGAAGAGAAAGTCACTGAAGTGGCCGTTTTCTCACTCCTTCATTTCCCCACGTGATCGGCCGATACGTCGTCATTAGATACTTGATTCGTACGCCGACGAGGCGCAAACCTCGTTCAAGTTACTGCGTAAAAAGATTTTTTTTCGCCGTTTGAAGAGTATTTTTGAAGGAACCGCAGCTCGTGACCGTTGGTTTGAGCTCAAATTAATGTTCCTACATCGACGTGAGTAAAACATGGACCTAAAAACATCGATGTTTGACGATTTTCACATAAACATAAATATATTGGATTGATGTAGCAGGGTCAGCCGTCAAACGCCTTGCTACAGTTAGCCACAATAAGCTAAACCTTGATGAGATTACATAAAACTGACGTCGCAACTGATGCCAGTCGACTGAGTACAGGTGTGGCTAAACTCATGTTTTTCCAGCCCTCGAGTACAAAGCCAGCTCATATGGCTTTCCTGTAGACAACAGGTCTCCGCCTACCTCTGCAGAAGCTGACGCAGCTTACCTCGCAGGGTACCAGTGCAGTAATCTATATGTAGAGTCCTAAATTCTTTCACGGGGTGGTTCATTACAATCGATTCAGCATCCAAAGCTTAGTGGAAAACAATACCCCACACATCTAGGTACAAGAAATCCCAAAAACACATTCGAAATAGGTAAATAGATACCCATTTTGACCCATTACGTGTTCCAGTGGGTACCAATCGTACTGGGACCCATTTTATTGGATCCTGCATCCAACATTTAGTGGAAAATAATACCTCACACGCCTAGGTACCATAATCTCAAAAACACTCATTCAAAATAGGTAGATGGATACCCATTTTAACCCATAACCTCTTCCGGTGGGCTCCAATCGTTCCGGGACCCGTCTCCTTGGATTTAGCACCCAAAATTTAGTCGAGACCATAACACATACGCCTAGATCGCCAAACAGCTCAAAAAACACATGTTGACCCCCCCCCCCTCCCTTCTCAATCGCGGCGTGAGAGGTATCATAATCCATGCAATTTTGGACGCTGAATCCAACGGGATGGGTCCCAGAACGATTGGCATCTACCGGAAGATGTTATGGATCAAAATGGGTATCTACCTACCTATTTCAATAGTGGGTTTTCGAGATTTCTGGTATTTTGGTACCTTGGAGTGGTGTGGGGTATCATTTTCAATAAATTTTGGACAAAATAAGTCTCCGTGATCCTGGTCCGTGATTTGTTCTAGAAATCGTGAACAATTTCGGGGCCGATCGGATATGGTCGACCCCCTGTGACCTTGAGCTTGATAATTTAGGTTGATTTATTCTGAGAATAACCTACCAAAAGCCACAACAACTAATTAAATAATTGTGAAAATAATTGAATTAAGTGTAAATAATTGAGTAAATATAAATGATCTATTTTCAAAGCTAATCGGGCTTCTACTTCAGAATAATGAGCGTGTAATAATTATTTCACTCGGAGTGAGGTGGCCCTTGCCATCATCCTTGCTATTCGTTCAGTGGGATTTGAACGGGTCATGAAGCATCCGATGCGGAATGTGAGACTTTTGAGAATGCTGAATGAGAAGTACTACAACATAGTCAATTTTACTGAGAGTGATTGTGAAAAGGATTTCGAAGAAGACCTTCATCTTCGCCTCGTGCATCAACATCATGAAGATGGCTTTCTCTCTTCTGTTCTCTGCATTCTTCGTTTTTGAGTTCTCTACTAAAATGATGCGATTGGCCCGGTTTACTTAAGTTTTATTTCATATTGCTTTTTCCAGCGCTATTCGGATTTCTGTGAGCACTCGTACAGGAAAGTCAACAAAAGACACGAAGGAAAATTATGAGTTTCAATAATAGCGTCGAAAATTACTTGCGTTACTGTTCTATTTGAAAGCGATGTCACAATTACTGCGAAAACTACTCGACGAGTTACAACTGAAGGCTTTGGCAACGAACGAGCGCCGTTATGCACTGATAAACACAAATTGGGTCCGATTTGCTCCCGAAAGGGAAAGGGAGACGTGAAATACAGAGAAAAACTCGGTCTTCTGAAGGAATGAGGAGTTTTCTTGGAATCACTCTGTCGTTGTTTACGACAAACGGAATTTTCTTCGTACGGAGCGGAGTCTTTCGCAATAAAATTCACTTTTACCAATTAGCCATGGAGAGGCTACGGGCAAAAAATTGAAAAAACGTTGCAAATTCATTCACAGAGGCGCACAGAGACGCATTTCTTCAACATGGGGGAAACAGTAAGTGTGGTGGGTTCCAGATCCAATCCAATCGATTCAGCGTCCAACATTTAGTGGAAAATGATACCCCACAGGCCTAGGTACTGGAAATCAAAAACACATATTCAAAATGGGTAGATAGGTACCCATTCTGACCCATAGCCTCATCCAGAGGGCACCAATCGTTTCCGGACCCATTTCATTGGATTCAGTGTCCAAAATTTAGTGGAAAATGATACCCCACATGCCTAAATCGCCAAAAATCTCGAAAATCCATTTTTTGAAATTCACATTTTGACCCCTACCCCGCCCAAATTTGGTTCGATCGGGCTGAAAAGTTTTGAGGACCGACTTGGGATGGGAAAACCCCTGACAAAAATTTCAGATTTTTAGAAATTTTTCTACTTCCTAGATCGGCGCGGACGGCGGACGGACATTTGACTTTTTTGATGTAGACACCTTGAAACGTCCAGAAAACAATTTTGGGCCGAATCGGAGAGGTTGACCTTTTGCATGAAAACATAGTTTGATTATTCAAGGAATAACCAACCAAAATAATATTCATTTTCATGGCTTCGCAGGGTCCTAAAACGCTAATTTTATAAATTCTTTATAGTATACAATACAATTCTCTGCATCTGAATCACAATTAGCCTTTTTGATGTATATTGTTGTCCTCCTAATTTTCTTCATCTCTTCACGGATGTTGATGGAATAGAAAAAAAAAAAGAAAGAAAAAAAAGTACAAAAAATGTTGACCTCTTGTGACCCATTACAACACTCCGTCATTTCTTCGTCGCTGGAATTCACCTCAAGAAAAATTCAACTGTACGTTTGAAGTTTTCCTTTGGTCAAGGACCTGGCCTTCCCAAGGTCGCTTCAGGTTTCCAAGCCTTGTTTATTGAAAACATTCCTTTCAATCGAGTGTACGAGCCGTCTGTGTTAAACAAAATATTCGGCCGTCGTCAGCAACATTCCCTCAACTCGGCAGAACGAGATGAACGATGAGCACGATTTTCAGTTTCCAGTCAGATCTACGTGCGGTTTAGTGTCGCTGAGGGGACAAACAATAATATCAATTCCTTCGAGAAAATTTATTTCTCAACTCGAGTTGAGCGACTGACCGAAGGATTCGGTGGTATTTGCGCCAAAGCTAAGAACCTTCGTCCAGTGAGTGAAACGCGCCGCGAGGTTGTTACAAATCGTTGCCTCAAGAGATTATATTATTGGACGCTACATCCAGCATGTCAAGGTTTGTAATTACGCTACTAAATAACTTTCACTAAAAAGTTATTAATTTTTTTAAATTATTTTTTTTTTTTTTCAAAAATGAACTTTATTAAGAAGATTTTTTTCCCCCTCTGTTTAGTAGAATTACACCAAGTTATTAACTTACACTTAAGTTAACTTACACTCATTAAGAGCTTTCTTTCAAAACGGCTTATATCCACTTTTAACTTTTTGTGGGGAAATGAGAAAAACAGATTTCATGACGAAGCAAATTTTCCAGAGTTCCCAAATTTTCCAAATAGTTTGTATGAAGAACCGTCAACTACACTGTAAAATTTCGAAAATCAGGCTCATGTTTTGGAGGAGGAACGGCCATTTGTAATTTGGATATAAGCCCGTTTGATGAAAAACGATGGATATAAGCCGTTTTGAAAAAAAAAGGGATTTTCGCTGTTCAAAGAAAACCCACATTTTAATTTCTTTTTATGTAATATTAATGAAATTTAAACTTGTAGCAAAACAGTGGAAACTGATATAATATAATTCATATATAAGAGTACATATATAGTATATATATGATATATAATATAAAATTCAATAAGCTCAAGTTCAAGTCAATAAGCAATTTTTTGAGAAGTTCTAATGGGCTTTTAATTGAGTAAATTGAGTAAACATTAAAATTTAGTATAATATTAAACGAGAAAAATAAATGGGTAAATGTTCAAATATGTAGTTCGTCGCAGTCTAGGTCAAGGCAGTCACATTCATTGGCCTCATCAATCTCAGCAGATTCTGGATCCAGTAACGGTAGATTTTTCTACCTTTCTTCTTGAGTATGACTCAATTCGGGTCAACATCCAGATATTGCTTGTCCCTCTCTTGTTGACGGCGATCATCGTGCGTCGATCTTCTCTTTCTTGAGCCCCGATTCAAGTCACTCACAGTACCTTCCTCCATCGAGTTCGACGACAAAACTTAGAATGCAATGACAATGACACAACAAACGAAATCAAAACACGGAAATCGACGAATGGAAACCAAACAGTATCAATGTTCAAAATACGCATAATCGCCGGTAGTTTGTTTACAATCCACACCGAGCTTCGCGCAGGAAAAGCTTTGAGCGCGCCCAGTTTTAAACAGAAGTGCCCAAGAGTGATGGCAACACCACCTGTTGTGAGAGTCGTATATTTCTGATTTTTCTTGAGTCTTGTCTAGTGTTTCCCTCTATCAGTTGGGGAGCGAACCACATTCAAATTCGAAGCGGAAAATATTGATTTGGATATAAGCCTTTTCGATGAGAAAGGAACTGCTAACATACTAGTAATGGATGGATAAGAGCCACTTTGATAAAAAAGACATTATTGAATATAACGGGGTGGATATAAGCCATTTTGTTGGAAAACAGATTTTCATCAAGCTTTTAGAGGAGGATAGGAACCGTTTTGGAAGGAAAGCGACTCATGAGGTGATAGGTCTGATCCCAAAGATTCAGAATCCGTAAAAAAAACTAAAAGTGTGAAAAGTGGATATAAGCCGGTTTGAAAGAAAGCTCCTAGCAATATTTTTGTGACTTAAGTTAACTAGGTTATATCTTCAGCCAAGGTACATTGCTTAGCTTTTAATTATTCTAACAACTGATTTTATTGTCATTGCATTAGCGAACTAATTCATGTGGTTTCGTGCGTTTAAGCCTTCTGACGAGATCATTGACGTCAAGAAGTCGAACAGCCTCTTCGTTGACATGATCTTGTAGCCTTTGGAGATGGGCAGCAGCTTGAAGCCTGATGGTTTCGTTTACTGTCTCGACTTGTAAATCATGGTGTAACCGGTCGTTTCTGAAGTACCACGGAGCGTTCGTAATGCACCTAAGTACCGTATTTTGGAATCTCTGTATCATGTCTCGATTGGTTTGAGCGGTGCAGCCCCACAACTGCGCTCCATAAGTCCAGACTGGCTTTAGGACTTGCTTGTAAAGGATCATCTTGTTGGGGACGGACAAATTTTTGATTGTCGCCCCATTATCCAGTACATTTTTTTGAATTTGAGTGTCAGTTCATCCATTTTCTTTTTCACGTGGGCTCTCCATCTGAGCCTCGCGTCGAGCGTCATACCAAGGTACTTAGCTTCATTGGCGTATGGAGCCACTTTGTTGTTGAGATGAGTTGGAATGTGGCTAACCTTTTTGTTGGTTTTACATTTATTTTAATTCTCCACCTGTCCATTCTTCAATTTGGGAGATTGAGAGGTTAAGCTTTGACATTGACTCTTCATTGTTGATTCCCACAGCCAAAATTGCCGTGTCATCGGCGAAGGTCGCTGTTGCGTTTTCTTCATTTTCAGGTAGATCACTGGTGTAGAGGAGATACAAGAGTGGGCCAAGTACACTCCCCTGTGGCACCCCAGCATTGATCATTTTGGGTTCCGAATGGGCATCTTCCTGTTTTACGTGGAAATATCGATCTGATAAATAGGATCTTAAAAGCTGTGCATACTTTTGCATTTTCAGGTAGATCACTGGTGTAGAGGAGATACAAGAGTGGGCCAAGTACACTCCCCTGTGGCACCCCAGCATTGATCATTTTGGGTTCCGAATGGGCATACGCGGAAATATCGATCTGATAAATAGGATCTTAAAAGCTGTGCATACTTTTGCGGTAGCATCTTTTGAAGTTTATGATTGAGCCCTTCGTGCCAAACTTTGTCAAACGCTTGCCTAACGTCGAGGAAGATGGCAGAGCATACTTTCTGCTCTTCAAGAGCTTTTTCAATTATAGAGGTTATTCGGTGAACTTGATCTATGGTCGAATGTTTGCTTCTAAAGCCGAATTGGTGTTTTGGTATCAGGTTCCGTTCGGAGACAACCTGAATCAATCTCTTATAAAGGAGCTTTTCGAATAATTTTGATAACACAGGCAAGAGGGAGATGGGCCTGTATGACGCAGGTTCTTCCGGGGGCTTTCCTGGTTTCGAAATCATAATTACCTCTGCCCACAGTTGTGGCACATAAGAGAGCCTGATGGATGTATTTATAATTTTTGTAAGCCTGGCAATGACCTTCCTCGTCAGATTTTTCAGAATTTGGCCTGCGATGAGGTCGTATCCTGGTGCTTTCTGGGGATTGATCTCAGCCTGAATCGTCTTCTGAACATCATTGATTGTGACTGGAGGGACTCTTATCTCTGATTCAAGGGGTAGGGGCTCACCTGGCGTTCCTGGATTACATGTGAAAAGGATTTCAAGATGGTCTGCAAAAGTGTCTGCCTTACTCTGATGTTCTTTGCCCAATTACCGTCAGGCTGTTGTATGGGTGGGGCTTGAAAAGTTGGTCTTTTCAAATGCTTTTTGGCCTTCTACAGCGAGTAATCGGTACTTTGGTCGTTAGTCAGATTGGTAATAAACTGCTCGTTAGTTTCATCCCTGATCTCTTCCAAAATGTTCATCATTGGCTTCATTCGAAATGGGTAAAGAGATACCCATTCTGACCCGTAACTTCTTCTGGTGGGCTCCAATTGTCCTGGGACCCGTCTTATTGGATTTACCGTCCAAAATTTGATGGAAAATGACATCCCACTAGCCTATTTACTAGACATCTCGAAATTCCTCGACTAAATTTTGGGCGTTGAATCCAATTAAATTAGTCCCGGAACAATTGGCACCCACCGGAAGAGGAGGTAATGGGTCAGAATGGGCATGTATCTACCCATTTTGAATGTGTGTTTCCAAGATTTCTGGTACCTAGGCGTGTGAGGTATCATTTTCCACTAAATTTTTGACGCTGAATCGATTGGACTGAGTCTCCATGCGCCTGGTCCGAGGAATAACCAACCCTTGTGAATGAATTTACGGCGTCTTTGTTCTAGTCACCTTAAAACGTTCAGAGAAAAAAATTTGAACAGAATCGGAGAGTTCGAACCTTTCGCATGAAAACATTGGTTGATTATTGATGGAAAAAGTTAAAAAAAAGTGTCTAAAGATACCTACTTCGAATAAGGTCCTCTCAAAATAATGAGATGATCATTCACATTCAAATTTTCCTGTCGACGGAAACGTGCTCTTAAGTCAAAATCAATGATGGGTTTCCCATCATGTCACATCAGTTTTATTCCATTTCACATAATATTTTAACGCTTTCAATTTGTTTTTTCAGGATGAGGTCGTGCGACGTCCTAGTCCCCGGGTCGCCAGAAGTGGGACGGACGCCTGACATTTGGAACTGCCTTCCGTCTGAAGACGATGACGATAACTCGAGCACGTACAACAAAATGGCCTCTTCTCCTTCTATAAAAGTTGCCGGTAAATATGACCGCATTAAGTAAGAAACTTTAATCCCAACCGTCCAAATACTCTGTGACAGATGTTTCGAATGCTCGGATTTTCTTACCGTCAAATTGGAGTATATAACCAGCAAAACTGGACAACTTTCGAAAAGGCTGAGCGTATTTTCCGACGCCATTTTACTATCTGACAAAACTAAAATTACAATACAAGGAGAGGATATTACAATAGTCCCAAAATGGAAAATATACGCAAAATATTTCCCTCATTCCTTGCAAAAGCGCAGGACTGTCATTATGAGGGCTTGCCAACACTCCCCATCAGAAACCATTCAGGTGTGACGGGTTTTTTTGGGATTGGAAGTTTTAAAAGCGAACCATTTCGCCCGTGAAGGACGACCGGGGGTGAGTTGAGTGGTTAGAGCGTCCGATGCATTTAAATTGGCTTCTTGTCGAGGTTTTACAAGCGTACAATTTTAGTGTATCGTTCATATTGTAGCGGTAATTCTTCTTTTAATAGCATTTTATGTTAATGAAGAGCTAACAACTTTTTGTGCTCCGAACTTGGTTCAACACGAGGCAATTTCAAATCCGAAATCATCCTTCAGAATATTTGCATCAATTGAAAAATTTGCAATAAATGTTGATCAGTAACTTTATACGGGGTGTCCCACGAGTTATTCACCTCCTCCTAAAATCATCCAAATTGGATAAACACAAATTTTTTTTGGGATTTATTGCGAGGATCTTAAATATCACTTTTGCACACCCGGCGCGGCGCATCTGCACCTGCGCAAGTGACACCAACTTTCTTATTGTAAACGGGAACCCCCCTTTCTTATTTAAAACCCAGGTGTCAATGCAGATTCGGATTGTACCCAAAATTTCATGAAAATTTGATCCCTCCATTAATTTTGTTAGGTTATTCCTTGAATAATAAACCTACGTTTTCGTACAAAAAAATCAATCTCTCCGATTCGGCCCGAAAATTCGGGTTGAAGTGAAATGGGTCCGGTAACGATTGGCGCCCACCGGAAGAAGGTATGGGTCATAATGGGTATCTATCTACCCATTTTAATATGTGTTTTCGAGCTTTTTGGTGCTTAGGCGTATGGGGTATGGTTTTCCACTAAATTTTGGACGCTGAATCCAATTAAATTGGTCCCGGAACGAATGGCGCCCACTGGGTCAAAATGGGTCAATATGGGTCAAAATTTGTATCAATCTACCCATTTCGAATATGTGATTTCGAGACTTCTGGTACCTAGGCGTGTGGGATATCATTTTCCACTAAATGTTGGACTCTGAATCGATTGGATTGGATCTGGAACCCACCACGCTTACTGTTCGTATCGGAATGGGACCGGCCACACCCACTGTTTCCCCCATTTTCCCCATGTTGAAGCAATGAGTCACCATTGCTCGCCTGGTCCGAGGAATAGCCAACCCCTGTGAGTGAATTTGCAGCTTTGTTTTGGTTTTTATTGTTTTTTAAAGCTGATTTGACGCAACTCATGTGGAATAACGACCAATATTCGTTTACTTGCGTGAAAATCATCTTTTTTAGCGCGTGTGTTTGCACATAAAATTTATCAGGTTTGTAGGGTTTTTTTGGTCAACTTTCGATGCAAACGGGCGGAAGGATACTGTTTTAAAAGAACAAATATTTCTGTTTTACTAATTACTGTAGTGAAAGAACAAAAATCAGAATGTTTAATTTTATTCGTTGTAAATATTGTTATATTTTATACTATGTAAACGTCGGAGAAAACCTCGTGATTAGAGGTTATTGAACAAAATTATACGAACATGAAAGATGAAAGTCAACTTATGCGAAAAATGTTACGAAATGCTGCAAAAAGGTGAGACAGTGAGCCTTTTACAATCCCGTCGACCTTCAGCCTTAAAAGCGTTTTTATCTGCACACATGTAGAATACATTATAACTGTAAGTTTACTCGAATAGTTAGTAATAAATCGCAGGCGATATTACGAATGTCCATATTCTTCATAAGAGTAAGAATCTAAAATTTAATTTATTTTTCTTGATTCTTTTTTTATGTATTATTCTTTATTACGAAATTGGGGTCAATACTAAGAGAGATTCGGGGGTAAGAGAAAGGTGAGGAGTTGGTTCCTTAAAAGTAAAGTTGGGAATCTGCCAAAATACACATTATGCTTCTTTCCTGAAACGGCATCTTTGCAAATGAACGAAACCAAAAACTGTACACCAGTAATTTTTGTAAACTTCTCCCTGTACTTAAGTCATAATATACAGACCCCAAAGTGGGGAATGTGAATTTTAATTATATGATTTTAGGCATTTTGAAAAACGCTGCAAATTCTTTCACACGAGTTGGTGCATGGAGACTCATTCCAATCGATTCAGCTTCCAAAATGTGTTAGAAAATGATCCCCCACACGCCCTGATTGCCGAAAATTCATTTTTCAAAATACACATTTTGACCCCTACCCCGCCCAAATTTGGTCCGATTGGGCTGAACAGTTTTGAGGACTAACTAGAGCCGGGAACGGACTCATGACCCAAATTTCAGATTTCTAGAAAATTGTCTGCTACCAAAGTCAGCGTGGACGGCGGACGGACATTTGCTAATTTTGATCTAGACACTTTGAAACGTCCAGAAAAAAATTTTGGGCCGAATACGAGAGATTGACTTTTTGCATGAAAACATAGGTTGATTACTCAAGGAATAACCAACCAAAAACGAAACGAACAAAATATCGTTAAGGCCAACTTCAACCGGTAGATGAACACAATGAAGTGAAAAAACCTTCTGCCGAATAAAAATGACGGCCCTCGTCAAAAAGCCACACACGACGAGATTTCTATTATTAGAGCGTCTCTCGTTATATTTATCACAAACCTGAATGATAGAGGCGGCCTAGTAGGCAATAATTGACAAATATAATAAAAACGCGACAATTTCAAGTTATCTGGAGCACTTAGCCGAGAGTTTCACGCGTTTGGTGCGTTTTAACAATACTTGACAGTGATAATTGTGATAACAGATTTTTGACAAATTTTCCTGGTTCATATTAAAAATCGCAGTTAACGCCGTGGTTCCTTTGGGGATTCTCAAGGAGCAAGTATGAAACAAGGGAGGTTTTGTTCTGATTGGTATCAACCCATTGAAGAAACTTTTCGAGTGTTTTTTGTCTCAGGTCAGTTTTTCATTTGAAAGTTTTTAATGCACCGAATAAAGACCATTAACAATATCTCTCTCTTACTGATATACAAGTAGATAGGCAAGTTCCGAACGATGTTGAAAGGTTTTTTTTCTGTGTGACAAATCTTTTTTGTTGATTGTTCAATACTGATATTGATACTGTTTTACGGACCGCTCACTAATTGTAAATTAGTGAAAAATTATATCCCAAGTAGATGGGTACCCATTTTAACCCATAATATCTTCCGATGGGCACCAATCGTCCCGGGACCTGTCTCATTGGATTCAGCGTCCAAAGTTTAGTCGAAAATGATACCCCACACGCCTAGTTCATAAAAAATCCTGAAAATCAACTTTTAAAAACTCGTGTTTAACCAAACCCTGTCCGAATTCGGGGCCGATCGGGCTGAAAACATTTGAGGACCAACTTGAGCCGGAAAGTGAGGTCCCGGATGTAATGAGCTTGAGCCTCTTGATTATATTGCTGAGTTATATATGTGTTATACCGGTGTAAGTCAGGTGGACTTAGCTAGCCATCTTTCTTTCTTGACTTTGGTGTAAGAACTGGTTTATACTAGTAGTAATTGCTTGTCTTCTCCACAGACTCAGATTCCGATCTATCCGAGGACGGCGGGCGAAGTCGTTATAGCGGCGGTAAAGGAGGCAAAAGGAAATGCAACGGCACAGCAAATTCACCTGTCTCAGGGAGCAGCACGACCGACAGGACGGGAACGACGTCGTTGAGACGGAGGCGTCAAGGTCTGTCAGCCAGAGAAAGGAACCTAAGAAGACTCGAGTCCAACGAAAGGGAGCGAATGAGGATGCACAGTCTAAATGACGCATTCGAGGTGAGCTCATTCAACTTTCAATTATCCGCCCAAATACTCCTAATGTGACAAGAACGGATGAGACTGTGTCTAGGTTTTCATTATAAAATCGATTGAGGAAGCAGCCTGCAAGGCTCTGATCCTTGCTAATGCCTTAAAAAAAAAAATCAATAACTGTTTTAATACACTCGTTCGGAACTTACGTGTTCACCTATATTTTGCCTTATTTCAATACCGGTTGGGTATAAAATGAGATTTGCATAATTTAGATCCAAACAGAAGAACGAAATTATCAAATTAGATCGTTTCAAAGACCTCTTTTGGGTTGGACGACGGACGGAGTTGAAATTTATGCCAAAACTTGAATGGATAAAGTGTGAAACACGAAACTTAGTGTATTTTGGGCGATTCGCATAAATTAGGTGCGCTATTACTATGAGAATAATAAAATCGAAATGAAATACAAAATACGATGTAGCAAAAATACAATTAAAAGAATTTAATTGTTAAAAACTGAAAATAAGTAGGTACCTAAATTGAACGGATATCAACCGTCGTTTTCAAGTTATTATATATAATTTTTATTTGTCTCAGGGCTTAAATATTTATTTTATTTGCCTCAGGAGGCTTAAACTTGTGTGTTCGTCGATGCCATTATTGTATAAATAATTTACTGTTAATATTTCCGTTTGAACAGCAATTGAGGGAAGTCATTCCGCACGTCAAAATGGAAAGAAAACTCTCTAAAATAGAAACTCTCACCCTCGCTAAAAATTATATTATGGCCCTCACCAACGTCATATGCGAAATGCGGGGCGACGAAAAACCATACACGTAAGTTTTTGTCAGAAAGGTTAACTCAAGTCAAAGTATTGCTTAATATATTTTCCTTTTAATTTCATTTCTGTGTAAGTTCCTATTGTTTCGTGAACAGTGATAATTTGCAATCGTGTTTCAGATTTGTAGACTGCGCGGAAAACAGCAACTCGGCTGAAGACTTAGAACAAAATAACAATTCCCTTTACCAAGAGAATCTCGAACCGACGGAGTCCATGTTCTCGTAGCCCTCGCATTTCTAGCAACGATAAAAGAAATCGTAGGTAAACATGATTATTATTATTTTTTAGTTCTACTGTGAGGGGTGAATCGATTCGTACCATTGAAATCGCAGACCGCAAAACGTTCTCAAAATGGCGGGCACAGAATGCTGGAGAAAGATGTTGATAGGTTAGGAGTGGAGTGGTCAAACCAGAATCATCAAAAGTTTGGAGCTGCGAATCCAAAATAAAGTGTTTTAGTGCGAACTGAGGGCGAATTTCAAGCAGGATTATGGAATTATTCATTCAATCTTGATCTGGGATTTCCCCAACAAAATGGCCAGCAGTGTTCATGAATGTAACACTGCATTGAGTCTCCATAATCCCTGGAGGGATA
Source organism: Cyrtorhinus lividipennis (assembly GCA_019603395.1). Classification (NCBI taxonomy): domain Eukaryota; kingdom Metazoa; phylum Arthropoda; class Insecta; order Hemiptera; family Miridae; genus Cyrtorhinus; species Cyrtorhinus lividipennis. Next base: position 11,356,098 of record CM034001.1, read on the forward strand.
AAACGCAAGCATTAACAAATTAAAACAACCAGGAAGCAGTACAATTTGTCTTCTACCTACAGTACTTAATCCATAAGTCAATAGACTAGGTTATAAGACTAGGTTATAAAAGCAGTGCCCTACTCGCCTGCCAATCAGCTGTTATCCAGCCTCTGGTTGAGTCATTTGTTGACGACTGCATTATCATTCATCATTTATATTTTCCTGTTTTTATCAAAATAAACTTTTTTTAAAAGAAGTAACCGACTTAGCAGTTGTTACGTCCTAAGAACAACACACCTCTCTGAGCCAGACTCACAAAGGGGACTTGTATTGATGACTGTGATAATGCTGGAGGACTGTAATGGAAATGGATAAATGTGTGATGTTAGGTTAAATGCACATAATTGAACATTTGCAATTTTTGAAGAAAAAAAATTGCTCTATTCTAATTTATTTGTTTACATTGACAAGAACAGAGATAATGGCTTATCTCAGTAGTTATGTGGTTGTTGAGCTGTGCTTGTGCTTAACGGAGACTAGCTGAGAGCTGTGATGTTGTTTATACCTGTAGATGTATGACATTGGTACTTGGATGGCCTTTTTAATTTGAAACCACAATGCTGCTTCCTTGTTGCTTTAATGTTAATGTTCGCAGTTTGTCCGCCTGTATTGCTTAATATGGAACGTCAACCCATACCCTTGTTGACCTTACTGGATTTAAGATTTGATTATGCGAAATTCAAATTGCCCTTTGACACTGGTTATGTGGTCGAACTGACTACAGTTGTATAAAAGTCCGTGGAAACTTTAGGAAGCATGTATTCTGTGGCCTCATCTTGTGAGTGGCGGTGGCACATCCAACATTTAGAGGAAAATGATATTCCACTCTTCTAGGTACCCAAAGATCTCAAACACCCTCTTTAAAGAAAACGCTGCAAATTCATACACAGGGGTTGGTTATTCGTCAGACCAGACGCAAGTAAACTCATTTCTTCAACATGGGGGAAATGGGGAAACAGTGGGTGCGGCGGGTCCCAGACCCATTCCAATCGATTCAGTGTCCATGATTTAGTGGAAAATGATACCCTACACGCCCAGGTACCAGAAATCTCATAAACACATATTTAAAATGGGTAATATATACCCAATTCGACCCATAACTTCTTCCAGTGGGTGCCAAACGTCCTGAGACCCACTTCAATGGATTCAGCTTCCATGATTTAGCGGAAAATGATACCCCACACGCCTAGGTTCCAGAAATCTCAAAAACACATATTCAAAATGGGTAATATATACCCAATTTGACCCATAACTTCTTCCAGTGGGTGCCGATCGTTCTGGGACCCATTTCATTTGATTCAGCGTCCAAAATTTAGTGGAAAATGATACCCCACTAGCCTAGATCGCCCAAAATCTCGAAAATCCTTTTTCGAAAAACACATTTTGACCCCTACCCCCGCCCAAATTTGGTCCGATCGGGCTGAAAAGCTTGGAGGACCGTCCTAGGCCGGGAACAGACCCCTGACCCAAATTTCAGATTTTTAGAAAATTTTCTACTACCAAAAACGGCGTGGACGGCGGACGGCGTACGGCGGACGGACATTGACCTTTTTGGTTGGTTATTCCTTGAATAATCAACCTATGTTTTCATGATAATGGTCAACCTCTCCGATTCGGCTCAAAATTTTTTTCTGGACGTTTCATGATGTCCTGATCAAAAACGCTGCAAATTCTTACACAGGGGTTGGTTATTCCTCGGACCAGGCGCATGGAGACTCATTTCTTCAACATGGGGGAAATGGGGAAACAGTGGGTGCGGGGGTCCCAGACCCATTCCAATCGATTCAGGATCCAAAATTTAGTAGAAAATGATACCCCACACGCCCAGGTACCGGAAATCTCGAAAACGCATATTCAAAATGGGTAATATATACCCAATTTGACCCATAACTTCTTCCAGTGGGTGCCGATCGTTCAGGGACCCATTTCATTTGATTCAGCGTCCAAAATTTAGTGGAAAATGATACCCCACACGCCTAGGTTCCAGAAATCTCAAAAACACATATTCAAAATGGGTAATATATACCCAATTTGACCCATAACTTCTTCCAGTGGGTGCCGATCGTTCAGGGACCCATTTCATTTGATTCAGCGTCCAAAATTTAGTGGAAAATGATACCCCACTCGCCTAGATCGCCCAAAATCTCGAAAATCCATTTTTCAAAAATCACATTTTGACCCCTACCCCGCCCAAATTTGGTCCGATCGGGCTGAAAAGCTTGGAGGACCGTCCTAGGCCGGGAACAGACCCCTGACCCAAATTTCAGATTTTTAGAAAATTTTCTACTACCAAAAACGGCGTGGACGGCGTACGGCGGACGGCGGACGGACATTGACCTTTTTTGATCTAGACGTCATGAAACGTCCAGAAAAAATTTTGAGCCGAATCGGAGAGGTTGACCATTTGCATGAAAACATAGGTTGATTATTCAAGGAATAACCAACCAAAAGGTCAATGTCCGTCCGCCGTCCGCCGTCCGCCGTACGCCGTCCGCCGTACGCCGTCCATTGTCCACGCCGTTTTGGTAGTAGAAAATGTTCTAAAAATCTGAAATTTGGGTCAGGGGTCTGTTCCCAGCCGAGATGGGTCCTCGAAACTTTTCAGCCCGATCGGACCAAATTTGGAGGGGGTAGGGGTCAAAATGTGTTTTTTGAAAAATGGATTTTCGAGATTTTGGGTGATTTAGGCGAGTGGGGTGTCATTTTCCACTAAATTTTGGACGCTGAATCCAATAAAATGGGTCCCAGAACAATTGGCACCCACTGGAAGAAGTAATGGGTCAAATTGGGTATTTATTACCCATGTGGGTGACTTCAGCCGAATAGACAAACAAAACACATCGTCATATCCTGTTGTTTATAACCAGCTGTTAAACTTAGCAACCAATTTTGAGCAGTTGCCTACAATTCTTTTTACTGTCCGAGCTTTTTATTCGTACCATTCAATTCAATTTAATACAATTATTATAGCCTTCTAAATTACCTACGTTTTCTCAATATTATATTAGTAAATTAGTGTCGTAGTGCCCCATAGATACACCCATCTTGAATATGTGTTTTCGGGATTTCTGCTACCTAGGCGAGTAGGGTGTCATTTTCCACTAAATTTTGAACGCTGAATCCAATAAAATGGGTCCCAGAACAATTGGCACCCACTGGAAGAAGTAATGGGTCAAATTGGGTATTTATTACCCAATTTGATTATGTGTTTTCGGGATTTCTGCTACCTAAGCGTGTGGGGTATCATTTTCCACTAAATTTTGGACGCTGAATACAATGATGTGTGTCCCAGAACGATTGGCACCCACCGGAAGAAGTTATGGGTCAAAATAGGGTATGTATCCACCCATTTGGTATGTGTCAGGATTTCTGGTGCCTAGGCGTGTGGGGTATTATATTCCACTAAATTTTGGACCCTGAATTGAATGGAATGGGTCTGGGACCCGCCACACCCAATGTGTCCCCCATTCGAGGGGTAAGAATTTGCAGATTTTTTGGTGGTTATTCCTTGAATAAGTCAACCTATGTAATCATGCTCAAGGTCAAATTCTTGTTGGTCCTTGATTTAGCCCCAGTGAACAAAATTAGGGGAAGGGGGGGTCAAATTGGCGATCTAGGCGTGTGGAGTATAATTTTCCATTAAATATTGGACCCTGAATCCAATTAAATGGGTCCCAGAACGATTGATTGGCGCCCACCGGAACAAGTTATTGGTTAATATGGGTATTTATCTACCCATTTCGAATGTGTTTTCTAGATTTCTGGTACTTAGGCGTGTATACCACACACATTTTCCACTAAATTTTAGACCTTGAATCGATTGGAATAGATCCGGTACCCGCCGCACCCACTGTTTCCCCCATTTTCCCAGAAATGAGTCTTCACGCGCGTGGTCCGGGGAACAACTCTCCCCTCCCCCTCCCTCCCCCTGTGAAAGAATTTGCAACGTTTTTTAAGCACGAGTCCTACTTCACAATTCATCACTTTATATTACGTCACATTTTTGCGTCAAACTTACAAAGTAGTTCTAAATGAATATGGTCTATTCGTGGCATAATTTTATCATTGGAACCCCTATTGTGTTTGTTCTAATCATATTTTGAGCGTTTTGTATCAATAATTATTCTTGGCCCTCTTGAAAACCGGGTGCCCTTATCGCACTATGAGTTGATAAAACGCCGCAAGTTGGGCAGCCGAAATTAACTTTGTCTAGCTCCGCGATAAAGAAAACTTGAGTTGGTCCGGTTTTTCTACAAAGAGGAAATATGTTTGGTATAAGGTATGAAAAATAAGGTTGGCGAGGAAATGGGAATGAGGTGCTCACAACCCGGAAATTGAGCCTTCTCACCTTTATTACTGTGAGCGTCAAAAGTTTATATTTATTGTCCTTTCGTTTCTACATTCCTCAAAGGACAGGACGTAGAAAGTGCGATCAGCGACATTATGCAAAAACCCTTCCGTGACAGTTTTGAGTTATGGGAGGAAGAGCCCAAGATAGGGCCTAGAGCTTCCATTTTCGTCGAATGATAAAACTTCGCGGCAACTCGCCAGTTTCACTTCCTTATCGCTCAAAACTGAAACAATGAGCCGGTCGACGTCCTCGGAGAAGTTCTGTGCGTGTTGACCTGCTATTTTACCCGAGGGCAGCTCTTCAATTTTATGATATGTTAGGCACTCTTCAGACCCGGTTAATTGGTTGATTGCCAAATAGGTTCTTAACCAAAATTTGGCTCGTTTTGGCCAATTTTTTTCAAAAAACATTGCAAATTCATTCACAGGCATTGGTTATTCCTCGGTTATTCAGCGTCCAAATTTAGTGGGAAACGATACCCCACACGCCTAGATCGCCGAATATCCATTTTTTGAAGAACAAATTTTGACTCACTCAACTTCATTTCAGCCCAATAGGATCTATATGGGCGAGGTAGAGGTCAAATGTGTATCTATCTACCAATTTTAAATATGTGTTTTCGAGATTTATGGTGATCTAGGCGTATAAGGTATAATTGTCCACTACATTTTGGACGCTGAATCTAATGAAATGGGTGCTGGAACAATTGACGCTTTCTGAATGAAGTTATGGGTTAAAATGGGTGCCTATCTACTCATTTCGAATGTGTTTTGTCTGGGGGAACGCCCAGAAACAAATTTTGGGCTGATTCGGACAGATTTTGCATGAAAACATAGGTTGATTATTCAAGGAATTACCAACCAAAAATCTTCTAACACAAATTTGTTTTTGTTTCCATGTTTTAGCGCCTTGATTCAACGCCGCCGGGACCATTGTGCTCAAATTGACAATATCCTCAAATTAAGAGGAAAAACACTATAAAGGATTTGTTGACCGGAGATATTTCTCGTATCATTCAATTATTACCATTCCATGAAGCTTGGTTTACCATTTTATAATTCTATTATGGAAAATACAATTTAGGGCATTTTATTTTTCAAAAGCTGTTTATACCTAGCTGAGTTGTACCATTTTATGCTTGTAATTAGCACGAAGAATTGTATCAGAATTTATATGAAAATTGTATTTTGTTTGACAGTGTGATTGATATTGGACAAGGTCAATTTTGGGAAAAATTCGATTTTTTTTTTTTTTTTTTTTTTTTTTTTAAGTATTACCTGGTTTTGATTTTTTTTTTAAATGTATGAGCTGTGAATAGTTTTCACTAATGTGGAATTCTAGTTTTGTTAATGTTCGATAGATTCGATTTGTGATAAATAGGGCAATAGTGTTCACAGATTGGATTCGATATTTTTCGATATGACGAGAGTGTACAAACCTGAAAAATTATTTGTGCAAAAAAAAAAAATAAAATAAAATAAACAAAAAAACAGCTCAACGTGAATATTGTTCACCAACCCAAGAGGATAGTAAAATAATTGTATTTAAATTGTCATTATAACTTAATCGTTTGCTTTCTTGCTGTTTCGTTTTACAAATCGATCTGATTGATTTAAATGATGTGTGTAAATTGATATAAAATGCGTCTATCCGACGACATGACAATGTTACCTAATTGTACGAAAAATCGATTTCCTAATGTGTAAGTTTGTTGGAGTGTGTTATACACATATTATTACCGACGTCGACAATGACACCAATGCGAAATGAAATTAGATTAAAAAGAAATGATGTGACGTTGTCGAAAGGAAATATTTTTGTGAAGGCGTGGTTTTCAATAATAAACCATTCTATTGGATATGGCAGTTTTATTGGAAATTTTATGAGATTTCTGAACAGTTGGTTCTGTGAAGGAGAGGTGGTTTTGGTGGGCCAAAAGAAAACGAGGTGGTAAGTTGTTTCACAATATCTACGAGATTTATTGATCACATTTTACAAGGCTTTATCCTTATTTGAACCTTCACTTACAAAATTCTATCATTTGCTTCGACTCTTGCCGCTCTATGCGCACGACTGTAAACTGTACAAGCTAATTCCAACCTCTCCGAGCATAATTGTTTGCTATACTCACTCATTTGCTCGCTTTACATTAATCCAGGAAGTCTTTTATGTAGCCCAAAATTGACATTTAATTGCAAACATCCTCAGGATTCGTTCACTCATGTTGTTGTGTGCGATGTTTCTACGTTTGGGGAACAAAGTGTACACATTTTTCTGCCTGGAAAACGCAATTTTACGAATTAACAAAACAACGAAATATAAATCAACATAACTCAGACTCAGCGAAAAGCTTGAGTAGGTTTATGAACGACGAAAAGAGATAGAAAGGGGTTCATACAGATTACAGGTTCTCGCCAAAGCGTCATCCCACCTGTGTGGAAGTGCTCAGCGTTCTTTACCGTCTAACAACCCCCCTCCACAGTTATTCTGTAAGGCCGATACAATTCTGATGAAGCTGAACAGGGCATTGGTTGTGGCTAAAACTACAAGACATCCTGTACTAATTTGTGAAAACCTTCTAAAATATTAGCACTGACAGATTTGTCATCGTAGGAAGGCAGACGGATGGAAAAACGCTGCAAATTCTTTTACAGGGGTTGGTTTTTCCTCGGACCAGACGCATGGTGAATCATTTCAATCGATTCAGCGTCCAAAAATTAATGGAAAACGATACCCCACTCACCTAAATCACTGAAAATATCGAACATGGTGAAAACATGGGGTGTGGCGTGTCCCGGACCGATTCCGAACGATTCAACATTCAAAATTTAGTGGGAAATGATACCTCACACTCCTAGGTATTAGAAATCTCGAAAACAATCATTCGAAATGGGTAGATATGTACCCATTATGACCAATAACCTCATCCAGAGAGCACCAATCGTTCCGGGACCCATTCAACGTCCAAAATTTAATCGAAAATGATACCCTATATGCCTAGATCTCCACAAATCTTGAAAATCCATTATTCAAACAACACAATTTTACTCCCCCCTCAAAAAATCGGTCCGCTCGGTCTAAAAAGTGGGTCAAAATGTGTATTTCGAAAAATGGATTTTTGAGATTTTTGGCAATGACGTGTAGAGTTTTATTCACAACTAAATTTTGGATGTTGAATCCAATTAAAAATTTACTTTTTAAACCCTCATTGTTGCTCAAAAATGCTTGATCAAAATCCTCCTTAAAAAGCATAGACGCTTCCCACCTGTTGAATTGTTTGAACGGTTCAAAGTCCCAAATTTACGTCAACTCCTCCCCCAAGCACGAGGAATCCTTACATGGTGGAGTAACATTCGGGTCCCGGAACGATTGGTGCCCACCTGAAGGGGTTATGGGTAAAAATCTGTCTACCCACGTCAAAGGTGGGTTTTCGAGGTTTCTGGTACCCAGGCGTGTGGGGTATCATTTTCCACTAAATTTTGGACGCTGAATCGATTGAAATGAGTCGTCTTCATGCTGCTAGTCCGAGGAATAACCAACCTCTGTGAATGAATTTGCAACGATTTTCAGTTCTAGAGATGTGGACAGAAAATAATATTGGGGCCATAATAGTAATAATAATAATCGGAAATGGTCGACCTTCTATGACCTTGAGCATGAAAGCATGGGTTGA